>JBBBDQ010002940.1:0-27528 GCA_037127315.1 Ascarosepion bandense | reverse complement strand
ACAAAAAACAAAGTGAAAAGATTGGAAAAGAGAAAGCCGGAAACCACATCCTAAACAGGGAATAAGGGATGAGCCTCTTAACCTGTTCAATAGACGTGGGTGGAGTTTGAACCGGGCGATAGATAGATCTATCTACTCCAATTGAAAAAAAAAAAACAAAGTGAGAAGATTGGAAAAGAGAAAGCCGGAATCCACATCCTAAACAGGGAACAAGGGATGAGCCTCTTAACCTGTTCAATTGACGTGGGTGGAGTGTGAACCGGGCGATAGATAGATCTATCTACTCCAATTGAAAAAAAAAACAAAAAACAAAGTGAGAAGATTGGAAAAGAGAAAGCCGGAAACCACATCCTAAACAGGGAACAAGGGATGAGCCTCTTAACCTGTTCAATAGACGTCGGTGAAGTGTGAACCGGGCGATAGATAGATCTATCTACTCCAATTGAAAAAAACAAAAAACAAAGTGAAAAGATTGGAAAAGAGAACGCCGGAAACCACATCCTAAACAGGGAACAATGGATGAGCCTCTTAACCTGTTCAATAGACGTGGGTGGAGTTTGAACCGGGCGATAGATAGATCTATCGTTTACTATTGTAAAGTTTTTTGTTGTAACGGGCAGTAAATAAAACGTTCAGAATAACCAGAACGAATAACTGTTTAGATTATCGAATAAGTTTACAGTGATTGATATTGTAGAAATGCTGTTCAGATAGACGGGTATACAACAAAAGACTTCACAATAGTAAATATAAACCTTGACCACATAACCTTAAGATACCGGTTCCCGTACAATTGGCAAAGTTAAGCAACATCGAGCCAGGTCAGTACCTGGGCGACCGCTTGAGAATACCAGTGTTTTTAACTTGGATGTGCGGATGGTGGAATAAATAATAGCTCATAATTGTTAATCGGAGAGCCAAGTTCCGATTCCTATTGGGCACTGTTTTATTCAAATACCCTTGAAAAATATATGAAACCAACCCTTCTTTCCGAAGCTATGAATTAATTATTAAGACTTGTATCACTAAGGCATTCTTCTTCTTCTATGTTAACTGTCTCTTCAGGACGTAGGCGATCATGGATCTCCACGTCTCCCTATCCTTGTGGCTCTTACTATGTGTTCTCCTATTACACCTCGCAACCCCCGTTCTGTCATCCACTAGCTCAAGCCCATAAACCTAGAATATTGAAATTATAGCCACAAAATGAGGGATCAGTTTATATATTGATTATAATATAGAAATGAACCCCCATTTTACACCCACATTATAATTTCTTATAAACAGTTGGCATATATATTCTTCTATGTGCCCTGTCCCTTCAGGACGTAGCCGATCATGGTTCTCCACGTACCCCTATCCCTTGTGGCTCTTAGTATGTTTGCTCCTGTTACTCCTGGCAACCTCCGTTCCGTCATCCACCTGATCAGGCCCTGCAAATATGTTATCCGCTGCCTTCCTCTGTCTCTCCTTCCTTCTATCTGGCCAGTCAATATCAGGTTCTCCAGGCTCTCCTTCCTCATTGCGTATCCCAGGAACTTCAGTTGTCTCTTACTGATGCTCAGTATTAATTTCCTTTTGGTTGCCATTCTTTCCAACACCTCATCGTTGCTTGCATGTTCAGTCCACGATATCCGAAGCATCCTTCTGTAGAACCACATTTCCGCTGCTTCCAGTTTTGTCCTCATTTTCGATAATATTGTCCAGCATTCACTGCCGTATTGAAGAGCTGACATCACATAGCAATCCAGCACTCTTTTCTTTCTTTCTAGTGAAATTTTATCATCTCAAAAAGAAATTTTCTAACAATCTAAAAATATTTTCTGGCTTTAAATAACCACAAAAGGTTGATACGCCGTAGAATAATTTCTGCTACCAAATAAATTACTTTTCGAGCCTTTCACAAACACTGATTTTATTCACAAATGTTGTGCTTTAATTTTGCTGAGATTCTAAACTTATTCTTTATGTGCCGTGTCCTTTAAGGACGTAGGCGATCATGGACCTTTCTTGTTCTTATCCCTTGTCTTTCTTAATATTTTCCTCTTGGTATCTCTCCCAAACCCTGCTCCTCCATCCACTTGATTAAGCCCATCAAGTATGTCTCGTGTTGCTTTCCTCCATCTCTCTTTTCCTTATCCGTCCCGGGAGTATTAGATTCTCCAAACCCTCCTTTCTCATTACGTGTCTCAGAAATTTTAGTTGCCTCTTTCTGATGTTAAGTATAAGTTTTCTTTTGGTTTACATCCTACCCAAAACCTCGTCGTTTATCACATGTTCGGTCCATGTTATCCTCAGCATCCTACTGTATAACAACATTTCTGTTGCTTCGAATCTTTCTTTTATCTTAGAAGAGATTGTCAAGCCCGGCATTCCTCCAGATTTGGGGGTTAGGTGCAGGGCTAACAACCCAGCCCCGTAAAAAACAGTTTGTTACAGTAACAAAAAGCTGCTATCCTATGCACCATCTGGGTGTGATGAATAAATGATGATGATGCCTCTTTTCTTGGTTCTCAACGAAATCCTCCTGTCGCTGTTGATATTCCAATGTAACACTTTAGCCCGGGCTGGCTAATTGTGACATTTGTTCTCGTCAACTTTACCTGTGGCCACGCTCGGGTCAAATCCTGATCGTGACGGCACCAAATGTGATACTGCCACCCGGCTGGCTGGTTGGTTCGGTCGCTCGCTCGTTCGAGAATGGATTCCACTGCGATGATGTTGAGACGGTACCAATTATCTCGACGCTTTCGGGCCGCTGTTGCTGGTCCTGATGATCTCGTCACAGAAGGTGGTCCTCAAGACGTCTATTACAACCACTGCCCACGTTGTGATTTGATCTCAAAAATTTAACCTGACATCATCAAGTAAATCCTGACATTTTGTTATGACAGCGACCATTTTGTCAAATTTCCACCTGGCCCAAAATAATCCGTTTCGAACACGAAAAAAGAAGAAAAATTATATTTTTCTCTTCTCTTTCCAACTGTCAGCCAATTTTTCTATTCCCCGGATTTTATTATTAAAAATAGTTTGTTATTTTTTATATAAGCTCACATCGCGAATTACAATAAAGCACAACTTATGATACCATTAATATTAATTTCTCTCTCACCGTTTTATTTAACCAAACAAATATATATATATATATATATATATATATATATATATATATATATATATATCAGCGGGAGATAGTGTCACACCAATAGCCGTTTAAAATAAGTTTTATTTTTTTCATATAACTAATATGAGTGGTTGTGAAGTACCATTTCAGCATTATTGGAGGCATTGCTGTATTTGAAAGTTGTTTAGCACAGACAAGACACGGTGGATTAAAACAGTTTGGATCCCCAATCCACGTAAAGCCGATAGATAAATAACATTCAGGTTAAAGGTGGATCTTTTTTTTCTTTTTCTTTTTTGTGTGCGTGTGTGGCTTTTGTTCCTCTATTGCACTGGAATTTGTCAAATTGGAATTCTTTGGATGCTTCCTCTTCAAAAATCGCACATTGGGCTGTCAGATATTTTTCTCAGAGAAATAATAAACAGAACATAAACAACAAGAACCATCCACGAGGGAGAAGGAGATTAAACGAGCAAGAAAGACAAAGAGATAGAAAGAGAAGGAGAGAGAAATGGAAAAGAGCAAAATGAGAGAAAGAGAGAGAGAGAGAGCAAGAAAGAAAGAGAGATAGAAAGAGAAGGAAGGAGGGAAAAACGCCGAAAGAGCGAAATAAAATGAGAGAAAGAGAGAGAGGGAGAGCAAGAAAGAAAGAGAGATAGAAAGAGAAGGAGAGAAAAACGGCGAAAGAGCGAAAAAATGAGAGAAAGCGAGAGAGGGAGAGTAATGAAGAAAGAGAGATAGAAAGGAAAGAAGAGAAAAACGGCAAAAGAGCGAAATAAAATGAGAGAAAGAGAGAGAGGGAGAGCAAGAAAGAAAGAGATATAGAAAAAGAAAGAGAGAAAAACGGAAAATGAGCGAAATAAAATGAGATAAAGAGCGAGAGAGGGAGAGTAAGGAAGAAAGAGATAAAAAGTGAAGGAGAGAAAAATGGAGAAAGAGCGAAATAAAATGAGAGAAAGAGAGAGAGAGGGAGAGTAAAGAAGAAAGAGAGATAGAAAGAGAAGGAGCGCAAAACGGAGAAAGAGCGAAATAAAATGAGAGAAAGAGAGAGAGAGGGAGAGTAAAGAAGAAAGAGAGATAGAAAGAGAAGAAGAGGAAAACGGCGAAAGAGCGAACAAAATGAGAGAAAGAGAGAGAGGGAGAGTAAGGAAGAAAGAGAGATAGAAAGGGAAGAAGAGAAAAACGGAAAAAAGAGCGAAAGAAAATGAGAAAGAAAAAGAGGGAGAATAAGTAAGAAAGAGATATAGAAAGAGAAGGAGAGAGAAACGGAAAAAAGAGTTAAATAAAATGAGAGAAAGAGAGAGAGGGAGAGTAAGGAAGAAAGAGAGATAGAAAGAGAAGGATAGAAAAAGGGAAAAAGAACGAAATAAAATGAGAGAAAGAGAGAGAGGGAGAGCAAGAAAGAAATAGAGAGATAGAAAGCGGAAGAGAGAAAGGAAGAAAGTGAGAGAGAGAATAAGAGGTTAGATTTTCAATTGTTCAATGTCGCTACGGTAACAAGAGCGCTTCTTATGAAGATCTAGTAAGATAAAATATTTATATGACATCATGAAGATTCATTGGAATATCAAAAAATAGTATTTCAAATGCAAAACAAAGTATCAAAAACCTGGAAAATTTTGTTCAAAATATACGCAAAAAGATTTTTAGGCGGACCTGTAGGAGACGACTACCACCTTTAAATTTTTGTTTTTCATTGTTTTGTTTTTTTTGTTTGTTTGTTTTTTGTTTTTTGTTTTTTTGCTTTGTTTCAGTGCAATCGGATCGATTACACCCTAAACTCTCCGATTGACAAAAAAAAAAAAAAATGCAAAAATGTCAATATTTAAAAAATTTTAGGGGAGGGGCTCAATTTTTCATATAACGTTATAGTAAATCGATCCTCCATTTTGAAATCACTCGCCGGTACGACATTACCATCACCTATAAATTTGTTGATTATCATTTTTTTTTCTCTGCAATCTTATCGATTAAACTTTAAACTTTCTGATTGACAAAGAAAATTTGGAAAAAATTCAATATTTAAACACTTTTAGTAAGACGTTTTTCATACAACCTTATAGTAAATCGATCCTGTGCAATTAACTTTTTTGCTTACGCATATTCAACAACTGAATCCTTTGCAAATTTTTTTAATAAAGCCATTCTTGGATTTTTCGAGGAAGACGCCATCGGAAGAACTAAAGAAAACTTGAAAAAGACAAAAACAAGAGTAACAACTCGTCCTCAAAAAAACAAAACGAAGCGACCCCAACGCGAGTGGTTCCAAAATGGAGGATCGATTTACTATAACATTGTATTAGAAACTGAGCACCCCACAAAAAAAAATTGTTTAAATATTGAAATTTTCCCCATTTTTTTTTTTTTTAGATAATCGGAAATTTATGTAATAATCGATAAGACTGCGCTGAAAAAAGTAAAAAAAAAAAAAAAAAAATATAAACAGCAAAATTAAAGATGGCAGTAGTGTCCTTCAGGTCCGCCATAAATTAATTTAATTTTCTTTTCAGATAATTCAAAGAAACCATAAAGCAAATAATTTAAATACTGAGGAAATATTAGTAAATTAACCAACTTACCAACGTTTCACCTAAACGGATCACCAGGGAACGTTGGCCAATGTTCCCAGAAGATTCGTTTAGGTGAAACCTTGGTAGGTTTGTTGGCTCACTAGGTTAATTTACTTATTCTACTTTGCTTAAGTATTGAACGCTTATTTGTTCTTGATTACTCGTCTCGGGTTTTTTATTTGGTTACATACTGGCTCTGTCCAAATGGCTTTGGCTTATGTTCATGTGCATAGCTCTTGTTTTTTTGCAACCAATTTTTCCTTCTGCGTATAGTGATAAGTTTGCATTTTTATATATATATATATATATATATATATATATATATATATATATATATATATATTGTCATCCGCAGACAGATCCGCTTCGCCGCATCACAGCACATCAGCACGGCTAGACTCCGATTGCTTTCTTACCGGGGACCGAAACCCGACCGAAACGGCGTCAGTCGGCGACTCTACCCTGGGCTATGGGCGTTCGGTGGAAGTAGGCAGACTTTTTAGCGCATATCATTATACGCGCCCAATAGCTAGGGCGCTCTAATTCATTTCACTGAATGAGCGATGCGTACATGCCAGAGTAGCTACTGTTTATCAAAGTCTACTATTTTTCCAGAGTGCTCAATCAGGGTGTGAGAGCGTATATATTGTCATCCGCAGACAGATCCGCTTCGCCGCATCACAGCTCATCAGTACGGCTAGACTCCGATTGCTTTCTTACCAAACAATACATATCAGGGGAGGAGCAGCTGACACAAGCCGCCATGGAGAAGCGGGTTCGCAGAAAGCAAAACGACAACTCTGACAGACCAGTTGAAGAACATAAATGCAGCCCCTGCAACGAGGACATTCACTCCCGCATCACCTTCTACAGTCACAGACGCCAATGCTCCATCCAAGCAGAGAACTAGGACCTACCCATGGTCAACCCTGACCGACGGAGGCCTAAGAGAATATCAATCCTGCTTTATGGGAACGAATCCGGACAAATACCTTACACGAAGAGAAGATTTGCGGCAACAAATACATGGTTCAACAATGCTGAAAACAACATCGATGGAACTTAAAACGTTTTAAGAACCTTTGACATTTTTAGAAAACATGAGGACGGAGGATTTCGAGAATTTGACGCTTATAGGAAATGCTAGAGACGAGATTGATAGGGAGAAACATTCATTTAACCTACCTAACAAAATTGTGTAAATGGTACTTTTCCAAGTGTAGCTTAGATGAGGCACAAGATCGAAAGAATGGGGCACCCAGTGTGGAACAAAATCAGTCGTAAATGATCAAGCAAAACAAGTTTGCTATTACACTACGTCCAAGTGTCCTATGATGCTGTAGCTTAGATGTGGCACAAGGCTAAAAGTGTAGGGCACCCAGTATAGTATAGGATCTAACCCATAATTCCGTGGTAATTGATCTAACGAAACAAGTGACCAGAAAATGTGTAAATAGATGTCAGAACAGAGATTGATAAGCATAGTAAGGTGAATATATATATATATATATATATATAAACTTATTTATAAATGGAACATTGTCTGTGTGTATGTGTGTGTGTGAGTGTGTGTGTGTATCCGTTACCTATAGACTCCGAACCGGCTGAACCGATTTTCTTGAAAATTTACATAGTCGTACTATAAGCGCCTGCAAGTGTTCTTAGCTAGGTTTTGTGTTGCGGTACCCCCCATATATATCGAAAATCGATAATCGAAAAAATCGGCTTATAGAACGAATGGTCCGATTTTAATCAAATTTGATACACTCATAGACAAAGACATAAAAACGATATTCAGAAGTTTCAAGGTTGCAGTTCTTACATTAGTGCAGGAAATCGATTGTTAGATAGATAGATAGATAGATAGATAGATAGATAGATAGATAGATAGATAGATTACTGTGTAACTTTTCAAGAAAATCGGTTCAGAAAATCGATAATATATATATATATATATATATATATATATATAAGGCAAGATGTTTGTGTGTGTGTCTATTTATCTGTCTGCATGTCTGTATTTTTTTTTCAGCATTTTATTTTAGTTTTTGCTTCGGGTTTGGCTCTAAGTAGGTATAATTGTTGTTCTTAGTCTCAGCCATGATACCATTTACTCAGAGGACTTATTTAGCCTTCAAAATTCAGTTTACGAAGAAAAAAACTTATTTGATACCAGGAAATCAAAATTTGACTCACATGCATTCATTTTTCTTTCAGTCTATGGTTTCGCTTAAACTGGAAACAACTATTGCTTTTTAGTCTTTCGTGCCAACGTCCAAAGAGTCTGAACTCCAGGACCATGGATTAATTTTAAAGCTTTCATTCCACCCGAGCAACGCCGGGCTATGCTGCTAGTATATATATATATATATATATATATATATATATATATATAGTCATCCGCAGACAGATCTGTTTCGCTGTATCACAGCTCATCAGTACGGTAAGACACCCGATTGCTTTTTACCCAGGATTGAAATCCGACCGAATTGGCGTCAGTCGGCGATTCTACCTCTGAGTTACGGGCGCTCGGTAGAAGGAGGCAGACCTTTTAGCGTGTATATTATCATTATACACGCCCAATATATATATATATATATATATATATATATATAGAGAGAGAGAGAGAGAGAGAGAGAGGACGTTGTGGAGAATCATGTTTACCTACGTATTGAAGGCTGTTAATTTTCTTCATATTGATTCTTCTTTTGTTATGTTTTTTTCAAACATAGATAAATGGAGTTAATAATGGCCCCCTAGCATCAGTATGGCGATTTTGTGATATTCTTTCTTAGAAGAAATCTCGATAAAGAAAAATATCAAGAAAAGGAATATTTAACAAAAAATAAAATTTAAGACGCTCAGATGTAGATGTTTAATGGGATTTTGCTTTTAATACAAAAATCGACAGGAAATCAATGTTGGATGCTTTGCATACCTGCGGTAAAGATGGCTGATTTAAAAAGAATTCGTGAATGTTTCGATTTTTTTAATCAAACGCATTTGCATTTATTTTCAATCTTGTTGGCTTAGTTGGTCTTTAAACATTACATTTAAATTGTCATTCTTCAACCTAAACACGAGATTACATGTAAACATGTTTTTTTTTATCCTACCTAAACATGAAATGATATTTCGCTTGTAAAGATCAAAATTACGTTTTTCTAACTAAACAAGAAATTATTTATACTCATAAACACCGAATTTATTTTTTACTCTCCCACCTAAACACGAAATTATATATTTCTTTTAAACACCATATTTTTATTCTTTTGTCAAAACATGAAATTATATTTCGTTGTAAACATTAAAAAAAAACTGTTTTGTTTTTTTGTCTAAACTTAAACTAGTATTTCATTATTAAATACTAGCAGTATAACCAGGTGTAATGAAAGCTTTGAAACTAATCCATGGTCCTGGAGCTCAGACTCTTTGGACGTTGGCACGAAAGACTAAAATGCAGTAGTTGTTTCCAGTTAAAGCGAAATCGTAGACTGAAAAAAAAATGATGGGTGTAAGTCAAAGTTTGATTTCCTCGTATCGATATCAAATAAGTTTTTTCGTCGTAAACTGAATTTTGAAGGCTAAATAAGTCCTCTGAGTAAATGGTATCATGGCTGAGACTAAGAACGACAATTATACCTACTTAGAGCCAAACCCGAAGCAAAAACTAAAATAAAAGGGCTGGAAAAAATACAGACATACAGGCAGATAAACAGACACACACACAAACCTCTTGCTTTATATATATATATATATATTATCGATTTTCTGCACTGTTATAAGAACTGCAACCTTGAAATTTCTGAATATCGTTTCATATGTCTTTTTCTATGAGTGTATTGGATTAAAATCGGACAACTCCTTCTATAACCCGATTTTTTCGATTATCGATTTTTGATATTTATCGGGAGTACCTCGACACAAAACCTAGCTAAGAACACTCGCAGACACTTATAGTACAACTGTGTAAATTTCCAAGAAAATCGGTTCAGTCGTTTCGGAGTCTATAGGTAACGGACACACACACACACACACACACACACACACACACACAAAGTTCCATTTATAAATAAGTTTTGATAAGCACGAAAAAATATATTCCTTCTACATATCAAAAAATGTTTTACTCTTTCACTTAAGCATGAAATTATATTTTCTTGTAAACTTAAATATCTTGGTTTATTCTTAAACTTAAACACAAAATTATATTTCCTTGTAAAAAATTATATTTTATCAATAAAACTAGCATCATAGCCCTGCGTTGCCCATGCAACTCAGATCATTTTAGTCGTAGGACTCGGTTATATAAAAAAATAATTATATAAAAAATTTTTGCTTGAAAATTGTTACAAAATTCCATTAAAAAAATTTATTTTCTTTTGTTTTCCGTGAATGTGATTTGATGTTTTGTGTGACATTGTAAACAACATTGCGTTTGTTTTTGTTTCAAAATTACGGGGGAAAATATTTACATTTTTATGTCAAATTCATTTAGAATTTGACATAAAAATAAAAATGATTTATTTTGTTTTTTACTGAAATTAGAAATATAAAAACTATTACGCTCTCAGTTCAGAAATTTTCGAAGAATATTTAAAATTTGGACATTTAATTTTAGAGGAAAAAGTTACATTAATGCTTTATTTTTTTAAATTTTATTTTCTGAAGTATGAAATATTAAATCTGAAAAAAAAAAAAGAATTAAATAATTAAATTAACCATTGGGATTTATTTTTTTACATATTTTGTTTTTGTTTGAAAAAACACTTTTTTTAAAATATTTCTTTTGTTTCAAAATTACGGGGGGGAAATATTCACATTTTTTTTTGACTAAATGAATTTTTAAAACATCGGAATAAAAATTAAATATAAAGGTTCATTGTTTTGTTTTGTTTTTTACAAAAAATATTTTAGTCGCGTTTGACACGTGTGATTTGATTTCTGTGACGTAAAACGTCGGAATAAAAATTAAATATAACAGCTCATTTTTTTTAATAAAAAATTACTTTAGTCGCGTTTGATGCGTGTGATTTGATTTCTGTGATGTAATTCAGCAACCATCTCAGATCTTAGATGTTTTACCGAGCAAATATAAAGAATCGTCTCCATGGCCAAAAAGTGCGAAAGGAAAAATTGCTGAACTTAAAATCCAAAAGTACGTGTCGACCTGGCTTCTCTGTAGATATGTGTCCCTTGAAAGCTTGAATGGCGTAGTTTAAAAAATTTTGAATAGGGGACAGTCACACACAGATTCACAGATTGCCTTTTATGTATATAAATATATTCCTTGTAAGCATCAAATGTTCTATTTTTTTAAAGTAAACACGAAGTTCTATTTTCCTTTCAAACATTAAACTTTGGTGATACCGAGCAAAATCGATGGACCGGATGTTTGCTCTCTCACGACAAAAAGGCAAATAACCAAAAGTCGTTGTTGCGCATCCGGATTCGCGCAGATGTTCCGGTTGAAAAATAAAAATTAATTAAATATCAAATTCCCATTTCGCGAGCTGACGCGAATTTTATTTACCGGCCAATGAGAAGCCCAGAATCAAATACAAGTGTGAAATCCCAAACAAGCTGCTTTGATCCAAAAAACAGATATAAAAAATCCGAGACAGTAAGCACTCAGCAGACAGAATGACGGAGACAGACGAGCTTGATTAGTATCTCCCTTGATCAAGTCAAGCGGCTACTACGTTCGCCTCTCTTCACCTCTCCTTACCTTCTTCCCTGTCTCAAAACTACTTACTGACCTAAGAAGCGACTTCATCAAAGACATTCCTTACTCATGACGCTCCCACATTCCTAAGCATTAATTCTCTTTTCAGCATATTATTTGCCATGAACATTTTAACCTCCGTTGGACATATATTCGAGTATTTCTTTTATTGTAGAAACATTAATTGATATGTGCATATATAAATGTTATTTTCAACTCAATTCGCCTTTCTTAATTTGTAATCATTTTATGACTTATAGTGGGCTCTCTACCACAAGGCCAAATTAAATTCCGTTAACCTGCAACGGTATATAACTACCCTTCACTAGAACGGTCTCCCACTACAACTAGAAAAAGAATAGATCAGCAACCCAATATAAAACTCATCTTCTGATTCTTCTGTCACTCTAAGAGCAATTCATACCAACATTCTAATTTGTTCTTTTCCCTTCTTTTATCTGCGATAGTCTAAGATAATTTTAACTGAACACTTAATGCTTGCCTTTTCATGAAAACGTCTGCTACAAAGGTTTTTTCTAATTGAACTTGATATAAAAAGCTTTTCAGTTTACCGTATCTGTGTTTATCAATTTTAAATAAATTTCCGAATAGCTAATAAGATTTTAAATGTGATTCCTGACGAAATCATTGGCTACGTAATTGTCGTATTTGCAAAATAGCCTTTTTACTCAGTCAGTTGTGTGCCATATGGTGGAGAAACTCTATCGACACCGGACTTCTTCAAAACTCTACAGCAATGTGTCGCAGCCTTTTTCTTTTAACTATCAGTCTGTTAAGTGCCATATGTGCTGCACACTTGGGTAATCATGTCTCGAAAAACACATAACTAACTGGGCAAAAGATTATCCCACAGTATGTTGCCATTACTTTCTTCGGTCGACAAGTTGCCAGCCAAGGCTATAGAACCCAATATGTCCTGTTATTTGACTCATAGCTAAAGGGGAAAGAGATGCATTATATTATTAAGTAGTAATTTGTGAGGGATCGGTTTATGACTTTATAGCAATATAAAACTGATCCCCCACTTTGTGCCCAGTATAAGCCTTAATCATATTTTCAACTATTATATTCAACCAGTCAGTTAAGTGTCATATGTGATACATGCTTTGGGCGATCATGTCTCGAAAGAGACATGACTGACTGAGCAGAAGATTATCCCGCAGTAGGTTGCCATTACTTTCTGCGGTAGACTGGTTGCCAGCCAAGGCTATAGAACCCAATCTGTTCTGTTATTTGACTCATAGCTAGAAGGGGAAGAGATGTATTATATTAATTAGTAGTTAGTGGGGCATCAGTTTTATATTGTCATAAAGTAATAAACTGATCCCTCATTTTATGCCCAGTAGAAGCCTTAATCATGTTTTCAACTAATATATCCAGCCAGTCAGTTAAGTGCCATACATGATACACACTTTGGGCGATCATGTCTCGAAAGAGACATGATTAACTGGGCAGAAAATCCCGCAGTAGGTTGCCGTTGCCTTCTGAGGTCGACTGTTTGCCGTCCAAGGCTAGAGAACCCAATCTGTTCTATTATTTAACCCATAACTGGAGGGAAGAGACAGATTGATACATTTCCCAAGGGTATTTGCGCGTAAGTGAATGCAAGGAATTCAACTGGAATTCGAACTCGATATCCGAGTCGATATCCACTGCACCACAATGCAAATCACTTCACTACCTTTGCTAGAAACAAAAAAAAAATTGTTTAAGCATGCTTTTTTAGTTTGAGGCCGGCTTTATAAACTTCTTTAATTAATTTGTACAATGTTGACATACTGGGTGTCTTCGACTTACGACTGTGTTTCTTTCCGTCGTAACGCGATTCTCCGTATAAGTGGGATCCTATAGTGCGGTTTTCGGTGAATAAGCACTCACCCATTATCAATTCAATATGGCCTACGACCAGGAACTGGCCCACGCCACCTTCCTCACTCAAGATCCGCATCACCACGTATTCTTCCGCCACGAAATGTATTTTTCCACCGTGCCTTTAGCGTCGTATGTACGAGGTAAATGGTATTTTTGTATAATAATATCGCCCCAAGCAAGGCATTTTACTGCCACTGTTTTGCAGCTGGTTACATAGGAGGAAAGTTATGAGAAAGAGTGACAGTTTATGGGGGAATGTCAGGAAGTGGGTAAGAGAAGGATGAGAATACTGATGAGAGTGGAGTGGACGGAGAAAGGAGCATGAGAGAAGGATGATTGTGTCCATAAAGTGAGGGATAAGTTTATATATTGATTATCATGTAGAATCGATACCCCACTTTATATCTACATTATTATAGTATAGAAATTCTTGTTTTATCATATCGCCCAAAGCAAGGCATTTTACTGCCACTGTTTTGCAGGGGGTTATATAGGAGGAAAGTCATGAGAAAGAGTGACAGGTTATAGGGGATGTCAGGAAGTGGGTAAGAGAAAGATGAGAGTACTGATGAGAGTTGTGTGGACGGAGAAAGGAGCATGAGAGAAGGATGACTGGCCATAAAGTTAGAGATCAGTTTATATATTGATTGTAATGTAGAATTGATCCCCCACTTTATATCCACATTGTAATAGTAAAGAATTTTTTCTTTTATAAACATATCACCACAAGCAAGGCATTTTACTGCCACTGTTTTGCAGGGGGTTACATAGGAGGAAAGTTATGAGAAAGAGTGACAGTTTATGGGGGAATGTCAGGAAGTGGGTAAGAGAAGGATGAGAATACTGATGAGAGTGGAGTGGACGGAGAAAGGAGCATGAGAGAAGGATGATTGTGTCCATAAAGTGAGGGATCAGTTTATATATTTATTATCATGTAGAATCGATACCCCACTTTATATCTACATTATTATAGTATAGAAATTCTTGTTTTATCATATCGCCCCAAGCAAGGCATTTTACTGCCACTGTTTTGCAGGGGGTTATATAGGAGGAAAGTTATGAGAAAGAGTGACAGGTTATAGGGGGTGTCAGGAAGTGGGTGAGAGAAGGATGAGAATACTGATGAGAGTGGAGTGGACGGAGAAAGGAGCATGAGAGAAGGATGACTGGCCATAAAGTTAGAGATCAGTTTATATATTGATTGTAATGTAGAATTGATCCCCCATTTTATATCCACATTGTAATAGTAAAGAATTTTTTCTTTTATAAACATATCACCACAAGCAAGGCATTTTACTGCCACTGTTTTGCAGGGGGTTACATAGGAGGAAAGTTATGAGAAAGAGTGACAGGTTATAGGAGGATGTCAGGAAGTCGGTGAGAGAACGACGAGAATATTGATGAGTGTGGAGTAGACTGAGAAAGGAGCATGAGAGAGAGGATCTAGGTTAGTGAGATAGGAGATGACTATTGACATTATATTTAAATTCTTGGAGATTGTAGCTGTCGAGGAAGCAAGTAAACGGAAGGGAATTCCACAGGTGGGAAGTGCGAGAAAAGAAGCTGGTGAAGTAGCATTTGCGTTTATTTTATTGGTTTCACAGTAAAAGGGTTGGACCTAGTTGCTAAACTTGTGGCACGAGTAAATTCATATATAGAAGGAACCAGTGAGCTAAGTTCATCGGAGGAGAAGACGTGAAAGTATTTGTAGAAGAGACACAGGGAAGCCAAAGACGAGGATTGCGTGGTAACCACGAGATGTCATAGGTCGGGACTGTCGTTATCTGGGAACTTACTGTATAATTTATTGCTTGTTTTTATTTGAGATATCTATAATAAGACACATGTTGTTTTTTTTATTTTTTTTATTTTTTTGTTTTTTTGTACTTATAACTGGGACCAGTGCGTCCTACCCCAGAAACCCCTGACTGGTGAAGGGGGATCTCGGAGACCCCGGAAAGTGCTTTTGACCCTCGCTATCTTATCAGCATTTATTTTTTCTAATTACATTTATATACGTTATAAATTAATCTACGCACAACTGATTATTAAAAGATGAATGTTTTTGAGGATTTTGACCTTATTCTAAGTTCCAATTTTTTTCGAAAAAATCTGTGAATTTATTTTGCTCCTGCTAAGTGTAATTTTGATAAACAGTAGCTACTCTGGCATGTACGCATCGCTCATTCAGTGAAATGAATTAGATCGCCCTAGCTATTGGGCGCGTATAATGATATGCGCTAAAAAGTCTGCCTACTTCCACCGAACGCCCATAGCCCAGGGGTAGAGTCGCCATTTCGGTCGGGTTTCAATCCTGGATAAAAAAGCAATCGGAGTCTAACCGTACTGATGTGCTGTGATACGGCGAAACAGATCTGTCTGCGAATGACAATAAATACTATATATATATATATAGTGTATCGAGTCAGCAAATAATTTTCTAAACATATACTGTTAAATATAAGAGACAATGAATGTGTTATGACCAGATTTAAACGTGATAACACATTACATTGCATTTGAATACATGGTTCTGTTGTCATTTCGCGCTATCGCGTGGTGTGGCGTCATAGAACCGAATTGCAAATTTGCGAACTGCGTTTGTTATTTTTGGTAACCATCGATGAGGGTGGATGTTATTGTGTTACCGTCTTAATAACCTCTTTGAAGATGGCTCATGTGAGCCGAAAGCTTAGATCCAATTTAATAAAAAATTATCCAAATGTTGGAGAATTTTTATCTTTATTTTCAACTGAAATTAAAGCCAAAATACGATGTTTAGAACGGCACATGATTAAACATAATAGACATTCATTGTCTCTTATATTTAACAATATATATATATATATATATATATAAATAATTCATTATTTTATTCATAATGTTGAATTTGTTAAAATTATACAACTTTTTTTATAAAAAAATTTCAATTTGATAAAAATTGCCGAAAAACTTTAAGACGGAATTGTCTGATATGACATTTCCAAAATTATTTGAGAGTTAGTGAATGCAACAAATCCAACTGAAATTAAACTCGAATTTACCCGGTTTCGAATTCCAGATTGCATTCACTTCCGCGCAAATACTCTTGGGAAAGGTATTAATGCGTCTCTTCCCTCCAGTTATGGGTTAAATAATAGGACAGATTGAGTTCTACAGTCTTAGTTGACAACCTGTCCACTGCAGAAAGCAATGGCAACCTACTGCGGGATAATCTTCTGCCCATTAAAAATGCCCCTTTCGAAACATAATTGCCCAAAGCGTGTATCACGTATGGCACTTAACTGACTGACTGAATATAACAGAAACATGATTAAGGCTTCTACTGGGTATAAAGTGGGTGATCGGTTTTCCATTGTCATGAAGTAATAAACTGATCCCCCATTAATTACTACTTATTAATAGAATAATATAATTCACCAGTCTAACGCAGATGGCAATGGCAACCTACTGCGGGATAATCTTCTGTCCGGTCAGTCATGTCTCTTTCGAGACATGATCGCCCAAGCGTTTATCACGTATTGCACTTAAATGACTGACTGAATACAATAGTTGAAAACATGATTAAGGCTTCTACGGGTATAAAGTGGGGGATCAGTTTCATATTGTTTTGAAGGAATAAACTGATCTCCCACTAATTGCTACTTAATAATATAATATATCTCTTCCCCCTCAATCTATGTGTCAAATAACAGAACAGATTGAGTTCTATAGCCTTGTTTGACAACCTGTCCACTGCAGAAAGCAATGGCAACCTACTGCGGGATAATCTTCTGCTCAGTCAGTCATGTCTCTTTCAAGACATGATCGCCCATGCGTGGATCACATATGGCATTTAACTGACTGACTGAATAGTTGGAAAACAAGTGTCTATCGGTAAGAAATTAAGGCATCAATTTTCTATTTCTAGAAAATAATAAACTGATCCTTTAGAAAAAGTGTAAATTAATAGAATCGAAATACAATTACAGCTTCTTTTAGAGCTAAAATGGGGGTCTGTTTTCTATTGTTATGAAATAATAAACTGATCCCCCACTAATTACTTAACTGAAATGGATAAAAGGCTTGAATAGCAGGACAGCTTGGGTTCTATAGACTTGGTTGGAAACCAGTCTATCACAGAAAGAAATGGCAACTCAGTCATGTCTCTTTCGAGACGTGATCGCCCAAAGAGTGTACCACGTATAGCTCTTAACTGACTGAATGAATATAATAGTTGAAAACAAGATGCCAGCTTCTCTTCCCCCTCTAGCTATGGGTCAAATAATAAGACACATTGGGTTCTATAGCATTGGCTGGCAACCGTCTATCACAGAAAGAAATGGCATCTTACTACGGGAAAATCTTCTGCCCAGTCAGTCATGTCTCGTATGGCACGTAACTGACTGACTGAAAATAATAGTTGAAAACATAATTAAGGTTTTTACTGGGCATAAAGTGGGGGATCGGTTTTATATTATTATGAAGTAATAAACTGATCCCCCATTAATAACTACTAGATAATATAATATATCTCTTCAACGGCCGAAACGTCGTACAAACGGCAACAAAGATGAGGACAATAGTCCGAATAATGTAAATACTGTAAATACTACCTCATCTCAGAAATATAGACAAATAGAATCATCTATTATTAAAAGTCGTACAAATGGCAACAAAGATGAGGACAATAGTCCGAAAAATGTAAATACTGTAAATATTACCTCATCTCAAAAATATAGACAAATAGAATGATCTATTATTAAACATCATACAAATAAAGATGATGACAATAGTCCGAATACTATAAATACTACCTCATCTCAGAAATATAGACAAATAGAATGATCTATTATTAAACGTCGTACAAATGGCAACAAAGATGAAGACAATAGTCCGAATAATATAAATACTGTAAATACTACCTCATCTCAGAAATATGCACAAATAGAATGTTCTATTATTAAACATCGCACTAATGGCAACAAAGATGAGGACAATAGTCCAAATAATAAGTATTATTAAACGTTATTTCAACTTTCTATTTTTGTTTTCGGAATTTGGCTTCTCAACCCCCCAAAAAATAGAAGCGAGAAAAACTATGCTAAACGGAAGAAGAAATATGGGCCCCCTTAAACTTCTCAACCGTAAATAACATAAAAAGTAAGAACAGAGTAAGTCTATGCTCAACTGAAAAAGAAATGGCGTCTGCTTATCGCACATTAGAACAAACATTAAAAACACCAGTCACACGTTTCCCATTAAATGATCTGCAGAAATAGTTAAACAGAAACAGTGAAATAAAGTAAGTTTATATTGATGCTTGTATTTCTTAATCTGTAGTTTTATTTCATAACTAGCAGTATAGCCCGGCGTTGCACGGGTGTAATAAAAGCTTTAATATTAATCCATGGTCCTGGAGCTCAAACTCTTTGGACGTTGGCACGAAAGACTAAAAAGCAATAGTTGTTTCCAGTTAAAGCGAAACAGTAGACTGAAAGAATGGATGTAAGTCAAATTTTGATTTCCTGATATCGGTATCAAATAAGTTTTTTTCGTCGTAAACTAAATTTTGAAGGCTAAGTCCCCTGATTAAATGGTATCATGGCTGAGACTAAGAACTACAATTGTACATACTTAGAGCCAAACCCGAAGCAAAAACTAAAATAAAAGGACTGAAAAAAATAGACATACAGGCAGATAAACAGACACACACACACAACGATCTTGCCTTTTATATATATATATATATATATATATATATATATATATATACATTATCGATTTTCTACACTATTGTACGAAATGCAACCTTGAAACTTCTGAATATCATTTCTTATGTCTTTGTCTATGAGTGTATCAACCTTGATTAAAATCGGACCACTCCTTCTATAACCCAATTTTTTCGATTTTCGATTTTCGATATTTATCGGGGTTACCTCGACACAAACCCTAGCTAAGAACACTCGCAGACGCTTATAGTACAACTGTGTAAATTTTCAGGAAAACCGGTTCAGCCGTTTCGGAGTCTATAGGTAACGAACACACACACAGACACACACACACACAGACAAATTTCCATTTATAAATAAATTTAAATAGATATTTAAATGTATACCGTTTTAAAATTTTGCTAAGTGTGCCATGATATTTTTATTTACTCCTAGATGTACCATTACATACTGTGTTTGGCTGGCAACTGATTTAGAAGGCAAACACTGATTTCAAACTCACTTAAATGATATGGTTGACTGTTTAGGCTTTGATAGGGTAGAACAATGTAACTTTAAACTCGCCTGATGAGGGATAGAATCCGCTAGGCTGTCTTACCATGAAACACTATTGCGGCTATATATACATGTGCTGCCTCTACGAAACTCGTGACTAGACTTTTCTATAATGAGTTATATTTGTCTAAATTATCCGGAATTGTGTCAATGTCATTTTGTCCAATGTGAGACAACGACTCTCTTTATGACCCCGTTGTTGTCCAGGCGGAGATCTAAGCGATAGACATTACCAAATTAGATGAAATGACAAAGTAATTTCGACAAATTTTACTTGCAACTGATTGCCTTGTGCTGATAATATCGAGAGAACGTGGAACCCAAATAAAATCATTATTAGGTCCTCTTTGGATGAAATGGTTTGATGGCTGGTTGGATGGATGAGTCTCAAGATCTGTCTGTGTGTGTGTGTGTGTGTGTGTGGAGCAGGTCCCAGTGACAGGGGAAAACGAAGGACATTGGTTGAGAAGCCAACACTTCGTGTCATGGTCGGACCATAAAAATCATTTGAGTGAAATCGACAATAAGCACTGTAATCATTATATTAATCATAGGAATGACGTTAAAGATAAAGGACCCCTGAACCAAACATTGGAGAACCCTTTTCCGATTTTTTTTACCCGCGTGGCGATTATCAGCGTCCATTGGATAGCGATGATGAAAATAACGATATGACTTGTTTACATTAGGACCCTAGTTGAATAAAACGCACTGGTAATCGCACCTGCAATTGAATCCTACGCCAGATTCTCATGTAATAAAAAAATCCTTTTTTTTTATTTTATTTTGGAGAGTCTTTAAAAGATGATCACCAGATAAGTTTTAAAAATCTGAAAATAAAAGATACTAAATTATTAAGTAATGAAAAATATACACTTCTTCTTCTTCTATGTGCCCTGTCCCTTCAGGACGTAGGCGATCATGGATCTCCACGTCTCCCTATCCCTTGTGGCTCTTAGTATGTTTGCTCCTGTTGCTCCTGGCAACCCCCGTTCCGTCATCCACCTGATCAGACTCTGCAGATATGTTATCCGCTGCCTTCCTCTGTCTCTCCTTTTCTTCTATCTGACCAGTCAGTATCAGGTTCTCCAGGCTCTCCTTCCTCATTGCATGTCCCAGGAACTTCAGTTGTCTCTTCCTGATGCCCAGCATCAATTTCCTTTTTGTTGCCATTCTTTCTAACACTTCGTCGTTGCTTGTATGTTCAGTCCACGATATCCGTAGCATCCTTCTGTAGAGCCACATTTCGGCCGCTTCCAGTTTTGTCCTCATTTTCGATACCGGCCATAATTATTAGGCGACCCCAGTTTTTTTTTTTTTTTTTTAATCATATCACCCCAAGCAAGGCGATAACGCCACTAATGCGCAGAGGGCTACGTAAGAGTAAAAAGATTGGGAAAGAGAAAACCGGAAACCGCATCCTAAACAGGAAATGTATTTCATACTATTTTTAGTATTTTTTTTTTTTTTTGCCAAATAAAAATAGAATGGTCCTTTTGTTATTAATTTGCAGGAATTTACAAGACAAGAAAGCAAAGATGAACTCGTCCGAATCAATCTAAACTTTTTCCACTCTTTCATGGATGAAACTGCAATATAGGTAATTATTAAGTATTTATAAATTCATTTGATGCACATGTTATTGTGCAATATTTGATGCACATGTTATTGTGTAATATTTGATGCACATGCTATTGTGCAATATTTGATGCACATGTTATTGTGCAATATTTGATGCACATGTTATTGTGCAGTATTAACAAAAGGCCCATTCTATTTTCATTTACAATTATTCACTTGGCAATAAATACTAAAAAAATAGTATGAAATACATCATTTTTTTAAAACACTGGGTGGCCTAATAATTATGGCCGGTGGTGTACATATAAATTGACCGACTAAATCATTGCAATTTATTGCCAAGTTGATATTTCTAAATGAAAGTAGAATGTTTTTTTTTTTTGTTATTATTACTTTGCAAAATTTTAAAAGGCAAGGAAAGAAAGATGAACTTGTCAGAATCACCCTAAATTTTCTTCATTCTTTCATTGATGAAACTGCAATATAGGTAATTATTAAATATTTATAAATTCATTTGATGCACATGTTATTGTGCAATATTAACAAAATAACCATTTTATTTTTATTTACAATTATTCACTTGGCAATAAATACTAAAAATAGTATGAAATACATCATATCTTTTTAAAAACTGGGGTAGCCTAATAATTATGGCTATGAAAGATAAAAAAAAACACTATGAAAGTATAAAAATAGACTTTATAGAAATATATACATACAAACAAACTTTTATAGAAATACTAGCAGTATAGTTCGGCGTTGCTCGGGTGTAATGAAAGCTTATATATATATATATATATATATATATATATATTGATTTTCTGCATTATTGTAAGAACTGCAACCTTGAAACTTCTGAATATCGTTTCTTATGTCTTTGTCATTATGGCCGGTAGTGTACATGGTTCTGCGTTAATTTTCGCCATTATAATTAAATAATATGTGTGACAAGTCTGGCTGTTTTATTTTAAGGACTGAGCTACAAATATTATCACAGAACCGATATAAGAATAGTGTAGGACCGCCAGGATGGATATTCACAAAGTTATCATGGGACTGCTGATCTTCGTATGGTCTTAGAAAACGAGAGAATCCGGCACCACATAAAACAAATTTGCCGCAGATGGTACATAGACGTTCAGACTCAATATCATCTGAGATCGAGTCAAAATCACCTTTCCTCAGAGTTTTTGTCAACTTCAAATACTTAAAAACTTTCACAGCAAAACGACTGCAACCATCAAAAGCTAACTTTCACTGACCACATCTATTCTCTGTCTCTTTTCTCCAGGATATCTTCTTCTATGTGACCTATCCATTCAGCACGTAGGCGATCAATGTTCTCCACGTCTCCCTATCCCTTAGTATGTTTTCTCCTATTACACCTCGCAACACCCGTTCTGTCATCCAATAGCTCAAACCCATAAATCTAGAATATAAATGTATAGAAACTAGCATGGCCACAAAATGAGGGATCAGTTTATGTACTGATTATAATATAGAATTGATCCCCCACTTTATAGCCACATTATAATTTCCTATAAACAGTTGGCATATATATTCTTCTATGTGCCCTGTCCTTTACGAACGTAGGCGATCATGGATCTCCACGTCCCCCTATCCTTTGTGGCTCTTAGTATGTTTTTTCCTATTACACCTCCTAACCACCGTTCTGTCATCCACTAGCTCAAGTCCATAAATCTAGAATATAAATGTATTGAAACTATCATGGCCACAAAATGAGGGATCAGTTTATATATTGATTATAATATAGAAATGATCCCCCATTTTACACCCACATTATAATTTTTTATAAACAGTTGGCATATATATTCTTCTACGTGTCCTGTCCTTTCAGAAGGTAGGCGATCATGGTTCTCCACATCTCCCTATCCCTTGTGGCTCTTAGTATGTTTGCTCCTGTTACACCGTGGAACCTCCGTTCCGTCATCCACCTGATCAGGCCCAGCAAATATGTTATCCGCTGCCTTCCTCTGTCTCTTTTTCCTTCTATCTGGCCAGTCAGTATCAGGTTCTCCAAGACCTCCTTCCTCATTGCATGTCCCAGGAACTTCAGTTGTCTCTTCCTGATGCTCAGTATTAATTTCCTTTTTGTTGCCATTCTTTTCAACACCTCATCGTTGCTTGCATGCTCAGTCCACGATATCCGTAGCATCCTTCTGTAGAACCACATTTCGGCCGCTTACATTTTTGTCCTCATTTTCGATGATATTGTCCAGCATTCACTGCCGTATTGAAGAACTGACATCACATAGCAATCCAGCACTCTTTTCTTTGTTTCTATTGAAATTTTCCTGTGTGTTAGTACTTTACTCAGCTTCTGCAACGCGTCCTTTGCCATACCAATTCGCCTTCGGATCTCTGTGTCGCACTTTCCATCTCCTGTTAGAGCACTTCCTAGGTATTGAAAAGGTTGTACTTGCTTGATTCTGGTATCCTCCACCTGTATTTGGCATTTTGGTTTGCACCTTTTGCTGATGACCATGCATTCAGTTTTCTTAGAGTTTATTTGTAGTCCTTTTTTTGTCGTTCTCCACCGCAACCTTCTGTAGGAGGTCTTGTAGTTTTCTTTCCGTGTCTGCAATCAGCACTGTATCATATGCATACCTTATGTTGTTCAAGTTGAGACCTCCAATAACAAATCCTGGCGTGTCATGTAGAGTCCTCAAAATATTCTCGCTGTACAGGTTGAACAAATCCGGTGAAAAGACACATACTTGTCTTACGCCTCTTTCTATCTTTGTAAATCTACTGAGATCGTTACCTGTCCGTCTCCATGCCGTTTGCTGACAGTACCGGCCATAATTATTAGGTGACCCCAGTTTTTATAAGAATCAATGTATTTCATACTATTTTTAGTATTTATTACCAAATGAAAATAGAATGGTTCTTTTGTGATTATTACTTTGCAAGATTAGTACTCATCGGCACCTATGAATATTCATAATTAAATTAAAAATGAAATAAATATATTATGATTTTACCGGCTGAAGATCAAAAATTTACGTCTCAAAAAAAAACAAAAAACTAGATAGCAATCAATGTCTATTTTTAGATTTTGGACAACATTACTTTTAGATTGAGTTGTAAGTGAAAAATTGAAGATTTTGATGCGTGTATGTGTGTGTGTGTGTTACGGAAAGTCCCGAAGATTAACGAAATGGTTTTAACAACAGGTATATTTATTTTATTTGTTTGAACATTATATTTAACCCTCTAGGGCCATTCGTATCATATTTGATACAGTATTTCCCTATAAGGAAACATTTGGTATTTCCCTATAAGGAAACATTTGGTATTCATTGACTGAGCAGTCAGTACTGCTTTCATTTGAAATTTATAAAATATTTCTCTTAAAAAATTTTTCAGGAAAATATTTCTTTCAAGTCTTGTTTTCATACTGTATCAAATATGATACGAATGGCCCTAGAGGGTTAATCGATGTTCGTATTTGAGTACATAATCAGTTTGTAATTAAACAGTATGCTCATATGTCTATTTCTACCGACCTAATTATTTACAATAAATTTGTTACGAAGATGTGTGTCATTCAATATAGGGAACGTCATCAATTGATCTGGTGAATCTTAGACCACTCGACCACGAATTATACCAGTCTACGTCAATTACAATATCTGCTCTGAAATGTATCGTAATGTCAACAAATGTAAACGTACATTGTTACAGAAGAACCCGAAAATTAATGATATGGCTTTAACAACCGACGTATTTAATTTATTTGTTTGAACATTATATCTGATCGATACTCGTATTTGAGTAGATACTTTGTTTTTAATCAAACAGTATCTTTACATATTTATTTCTACAGGCCTAATTATTTACGATCAATTTTCTTACGAAAATGTGTCATTCAGCAGGATTCCATTAGACTGTGGAATCATTCGTGGTCGAGCGGTCTAAGACGCACCAGATAAATTGGTGGCCTCCCCTATATTATAGTAAATAATCAGGCCGGTAGAAATAAATATATTGTTTGATTAAAAAACAGAATATCTACACAAATACGAGTATCGATTAAAAATAATGTTCAAACAAATAATTTATATATATATATATATATATATATATATATATATATATATATATATATATACTTTAATCCAAGCGGAAAAAGCAGGAAGGTAAATTCCAAAAACCCGATCCTGATTAATATTAAAATTTTATTTTAATATTAAAAAATGATACAGGAATATTTTATTACGCTCCACGTAATAAAATATTACAGAGCAAATATAAATTAAAATAGGATTAATTCAAGGATGTTGAATGACCATTTCGATATGCAAAACCCCACGGGGGATAACATATCACCTCAGCAACAAAAAAAGGATTACCTTTCTGAAAGGATTTTTTTGTTGCTGAGGTGATGTGTTATCCCCTGTGGGGATTTTCATATCCAAATGGTCATTCAACATCCTTGAATTAATCCTATTTTAATTTATATATATATATATATATATATATATATATATATATATATATGTGCGTGTGTGGTGTGTGTGTGTGTGTGTGTGTGTGTGTGTGTCTGTGTCTGTGTCTGTCTGTGTATTTGCGTAACAATCTTTATTTTAGACATGTTTCGTTAAAAAAGATCGACAAGGAAGATTTTATCAATTTTTTATTTAATTTTTTTCAGTGTGTTTACATGTTTTCTTTTTTCTAGAGATAACAAATGTAAAAATGTTAAAACTTTCAAAACTCCAATTCTAATAGTGTAAGATTGATGGTAAAAGAAAATCGTTTGATATATAGTGCCTCTCTTATACCAAGACGCCTTTGATATTGTGATTTTAATAGTATTTTTGTATTTTCAACGAATTTTTTTCTCATGTTTTCTTGCAAGTTACGAGTTGTCCATTTGCGCGTATCATGTGATATCTTTTAACAAATGTTTTTAATTATGAGTTAATTAAAAATATTTGTATCACTAAACTATTGTTAGCTCTAAAATAATTATTCATTCCTAAATACTATTTTCCGGCGAAAAATATTCCGCAAAGCCTACAAAGTGCTGATCAGCAGTCGGAATCGATCAACCATCCAACCAACTACTTCAATGGCTCTTGGGCCTTGTACTTGGTGAATATCATTAGAAAAAATATTAAAAAGTGTGTAATAAATATATAAAGTCCCATTCTGTCTTATATTATGAAATAGATTTAATAAAATTTTGGGGTAATTTCGTATTCTTTAAACCCGAACTTGGCATAGGAAGGATTTATTGCAAAACTCTGGCTTCTTCAAAGTTAACTGGATGAAAAACGTGTGTTGAAATAAATCCCACAGTAAGACGAACCGAAAAAGAAGATTAATACTTTTTATAAAATGTGGAAAATTGCGAACAGTTTTCTAATAGGTTTATATTAGATTAGTTTTCTATATGAACAAATAAATAATTTGGGACGTCGAAGTCAACAAAACGGAAGTTTTGATACATGATCTTTTAATAATGCCGACTGTATATTAATAAAAAGATCTGGATCTGATGTAAAAATTTCGAGTGACAACTTTTGTACAGTATTAGGAAAATCTTATTAGGCTAAGTCAGAAATGATTAGCGTTTTTATTTTTCGACTTTATCCTTCGGAAAATAAAGTAAATTTACATTTTATTCAATTTCATGTTCTGGATTATTTTGCAGTAGTTTGTTGTCACTTATCAGAAAATACTTTCATGCCTTTTGCGTAAAATTCCACAGGTTTTGATACGAAAAGAATTTCGATGAATCATTGAAATTGTTCGATGTTATAGAATATTTTCTGCAAAAAAAAAAAAATCATTTTGCAGCTTCCGAAAAACGTAATAATCGCTTGGAGCAAATTCAGGCGAATAAGACAGCTGGGCCAGAACCTCATCCATCGATTTCACTATCACTTTTGGGTGCTGCTACTATTCATCTCGGTCCTGAGCATGACGGTAAACTGCATCCGGCAGCAAAGCCTCTGATTGGAAGTTTGTGAGGGGCATGGAACCACCTCTTAATTGCTGTTGTTCCTAGGTCCACCCTAACCCTAACCCGGAGTGGTAGCACCTGTTAGGGTATCACGAGGTTGTAAAAACACCAGGTTGGGAAACTGGTGCAGGATATCCTTCTCTCAATGAGATTGAATGGGCCTCTCTTAAGCCGTGGTAGGCAGTCCATCTAGTGATGGTGTCACGATAAAAACACCCTTGGTAGCTCTGGCGAAGCATCAAGTATTCAGCTACTGACAAGATTTTGAATCACGGGCGAAACCGCAGAATGATGATGATGATGATGATGGGCATTAACTATGAAAGTATAAAAATACACTTTTATATATATATATATATATATATATATAT
>JBBBDQ010002939.1:0-11158 GCA_037127315.1 Ascarosepion bandense | reverse complement strand
TCACAAACAAAAAAAACGTTCAAAAAAGTACACGAGCGACGAAGACAAACAAAACAATATAACAAAAACAGACGTACTCACTGGTAACACAGAGTTCAAAATAATCCAACAGTAACTCTTGCAAAAATCACAGAGTCAATGCCAACGGTTCGTCAGGGCACTATTTATTTTGTAAAATTTACAAAATTATGGCACAAGGCCTAAAAGGGGAGGGGGAGAGGTTGGTTCTCACTTAACTATCCTATACCTAGCTAAACACTATCACGACCCATTCACTCGTTACAATTTGCACAGTCACCAAAAGAACCCATCCATCTACTCCCAATCCTTCGTACACCACAATGCCAGAAACTTACAAGGGACACCTAAAAAGTGGGGAAATTAACCCGTGACAATAAAAATGTATTTATATACAATATAATATATACAATATAATGTAAAATATTTAATGAAAAATGAAATGATGGGAGGGGGATGAACCCAAAAATAAACTAAAAATACAACAAATTTTGAACTAAAATAATAATCAATGTTAGTAAGAACCGACCATCCCAGAAAAAAGAGTGGCCGCTGTATTCCGCCCAATGGCGAAATCAAGAAGCACACTCGCTAAGGGAGTGGGGAGGGGGGTAAAAAATTAGCGGAAAGGGACAATAAAAGGCTGAACCAGCCGAGATAAAAAGAGACCAAAACAAACTGGGGAGGTTGGGAATCTCGGCATGGATTATAACAAAAGAGAAAGCCGGGTACAGGCTAGGAACACATTCATTCACTTTAACTAGGTACACAAGAGAGAACTAGCTTAACCAGGGGAGGGTTCCAGAGGAATCCACCCCGATGTAACCAGCAGATCTAAAAGAGAAAATCAAGATTAGCCCCGTTCAAACGAACCAGGCTCGCCACATTTACCCACCTTTTGCTAAAGTCTGTCGAAGTCAAACGTTTCCAATCAGTTCTAATCTTTATTTTGAGCTGATGCTCAAAATAACAAGATCAGATCCTGATGTGAAAGACGCTGACCTCGCAGACTTCCTCAATCGCGTCGTCCAAATCACCATTCGAGCCGTGGCTAGCAGCGACGAAACACCATACGCTTCATCCCAGAGAACGGGGGCGACACATTATCACGGGCGAATGCACGATCAATGAGCACAAGCTCTCGCGGCTCGATGCAGGCAGTCAACTCGACCCGGTCCATAGAGGGCGAACCGCGAACAATGGTAGAAGGCGTGCGAAAACACGTTCTTCAAGCCAAGGTTGCAGCGTTCACAATCTGGCAAATCCGCCGAGCCCCTTGAAAAGGCCATGTCATTGAGAGGCAAGCGATTCCGAGCTAATCGCCAGGTGAGCGAGAAAACTCAGAGTTGTTGAGATAATCACTCCCTGGCGCCCAAGACAGAACGAGCGAAACTCGTCCTCCGACAAGCGCAGCGCATCACGTAGTGAATCCTTTGCGACGCCCTCCATAACCCACGATAGAAGACTCTCCTAGGCCGTGAAAGGTCACTGGACCGTGGAATGGCCCGCAGGGCCGCCAGACATTCGAGAGAAAACTCGTCCGCTCTCGGAGCTTACGGCACCGCCCTCAAGATGGGGGAAGTGATAGTAAGTCTGAGGAACATGTCCCTCACTATCCCCCCTAAGCAATGGTCTTCGGAAATCGCTCGCCTGAAAAACCAACCTCGACGCAACCTTATGGCCCATCAGGTATGGCATTCCCAGGCCCCCATGACACGGACGTTGGTAACAGACACGTTTGTCGACATAGTGTTTGCGTCCTCTCCATAAAATGGAGAATAGCAAACGCTCGATCGCCTTCTTATGCCGTTTACAAAGTGGAAGTACTGACAACTGGTAAAGGATGATGGGAAAGACGTATGTAGCACACGCCTCAGCCATACCCTTTATAGGACAACCTCCTTCGGCGCCAGAGCAAATCTTGGCCGACGCGCCTACTGCCCTGCCAGTACTTCAGACCAATTTTTCTCCAACTGTAGGTCGGGCCCGAACCACACTCCAAGAATGCAGACCGGGCCGTCCGTCCAGTCGAAGGGCCCGGAGGTCAGACCCTTCCAGGAAAAGCTGTACCGCAGAAAACCGGACGACTTGTTGCGGTTAATCTTGGCCCCTGTCACCTGTTCGTACCGTTCAAGCGCCTTCTGTACCACCTCGATGTCCCTGCGGGAGGACACGAAAGTAGTGACGTCATCGGCGTAGCGAGAGCCTGGCTCGAGCACCACGCGGGGACAACGATTCCACGTAGGGCCGGACTGCACGCCTACTGTCCTTGGCTACGGCGAAGAGGAGGGCTCCAACGCCAAAGCATAAAGTAGGGGCGACAGTGGACAACCCTGTCGGACCGACCTAGACGCGCCAGAACGCCCGACAACTTTCCGTTCACCTGTACCACAGCCGTCGGGGATTGATACAGGAAGCTAATCCAGCGGCGGAAGTTGGTTTCGAATCCAACTGCCTGCGGGACGGCCGCCAGATACCGATGGTCAACCCTATCAAATGCCTTGGACTGATCTAAATGGATCAGCGCGGCTTCGTCGTCGTCCTTTTATCCCCTCACATGATCGTGCGTATCAGATGCAGGTTGCTCTGAATTGTTCGGCCCTTCACAGCACAAGTCTGCTCAGGTCCCAACAGAACTCGGCAACTAATTGCAAACGATTTTGCAGATCTTGGCCAAAATCTTTAACTCTGTGTTTAGCAGAGTTATGGGCCGGCAACCCTCCTAGCTCCCTCCCCACACCCTTGCCTTTTCTCAGCAGCGTGATCACACCCCTGGTGAACCGTTTGGGGATGGACCCCTGCCGGAACCAGTTGTAGAACACGACAGTCAAAATCGGGACAAAGATGTGCGACAGCCTCAAGTACAATTCATAGGGCAAACCATCGAGACCCGGCAGTTGCCCTGCCGACCTTCTTCAGCGCCGCGTAGACTTCGCCCTCCGTAATCTCTCCCTCGCAGCTAGCTGCATCAGCCGGCAAAAGCCGAGGAAGTCGGCCAAAGCCTAGCTGCGAAACTCCCTCATCACGGGAGACCGGGCTCCTTGGTAACAGGATCTCAATGCGCCGCCAGAAACGCCTCGCACATGTCGTCAGTCGACCGCAGAGTGTGTCCCTCCGGGTTGCGAACCTCTCGAATGTACCGGTCGCCTCCGCGGCGAATTTCTTCCTTGCGCAGTTCTGCGCCCATATTCACAACTTCGGAAGACATCTTGCTTAACTTATGTCTAACTACCTGGCCCATGTAACGATCGCTATTCGACCGGTCCACGGCCTCCATAGCTATGGCTATCTCTAGGGGATCCCCACCAGCCACCGCCCACAGGAGTAGTTAGCTCTAGTGTCTTCACCTTGTCAGCCTTATCTGGATTTGAGCCGAATGCTGAACTGAGTGGTGAAAGACCTAATCCTATCCTTAAGGTTATCCACACTTATTCCCGTGAAGCTCTCCCCCAGTTAGCACCCGCTGCACTAAGTTAATTAGCTGGCGCCGGAAGTCCCGCCTGTCCAGTAAGGACACGTTGAACTTCCAGTAACCAGCCATTCTAACCCTATTTTCTAAATTTACCCGGGCACAAACGAGTTTGTGGTCCGAGTAACCTAGCCAGTGGAACGTGGGACAATCTAAGAAATCTAGTTCGGCTTCACGAACTAACATTCTATCAAGGTAGCTAGCCACCTTGGTAGAAGGCCAACTATTAGCCCACGTCCACATTCTCCCGCCCTTGTGATCGGCCCGGTATCTATCGACTAGACCGAAGTCCTCGATGAGATCGACCAAGCTACGATCACGTTCCTTCCCTCTAGCTCCCCGCCCTCTATCCAACTTGGGGTTCAGGATGGCATTCCAGTCCCCCACTAAGACGAGTCGCTTGGAATCCACCAGGAAGGGCTCCAACCGCCGAAAAAACGAGACGCGCTCCTCCTGGTCGTTGGGCGCATAAACCGCAACCAGACGAAACGCATTGCTTTTCACTGCAATATCGGCCACGATCAGCCGGCCCTCGGCACCGACATGGACAAGATCCACCCTCGCGTCCAGGGTACGCTTGACCAGCAAAGACACTCCTCTGGCCAGCCGGTTCCCATATGCTGAATAGACGACAAAGTCGTTAGACAGCACACAAGCATCGACCTTGCAAACAAAGTGAGTCTCTTGGATCGCAGCGACATCCACGCCGAAGGACAAGAGGTCCCGAAGCAGGCGGGCAGCCTTACTCCGATCCCTAAGGCCCTTCACGTTCATACTGGCTAACTTAATTGACATCATTTAGACCTGAAAAAGAGAGCAGAAAATTACTTCTGGTCACATACGGAGCGAAAATCAATGGGAGTAGGGACCCCGACGGATTGTCCAAGGTTGCCTGTGCCAATATCGGACGTAATTCGTCCGTCCTGGACAATGCCGCCGACGTCCGTGGGAAAGGTAAGTTTTACCGCCCTATATAAAGATGGGTGGAGGATGACGGGGACCCTCCCAGCACAAAAATGAGACAACCTTTGTAAGTATTTGGTGCCTGTCTGGCACATTTGAATTTGTGGGAAAGCCTCAACGGCCCCCTGCACAAATTCCCAGGCTTTTGTTCTGCTACCCCCGGTATTTCTGATTAAGGTCAGTACCCCGGGGGCCCCTGGGAAATTGGCAGGGTCCTCGATAGACTTTCCGTCTATGTTTTTCAATTTGAATAGAGGCCTTAGGAGGGCCTTCTTCTGAGAAGAAAGGTCCCTCTCTAAGGCCTGTCTGTCTATTTTGCAAACATCTACGTTTGCGAAAATGTTCTTTTTCTTTTTTCCCTTTTTCGGGGAGGATTTGTCTGGGTTCGGGGAGGGATGGTTAATTTTAAGGGGTGAGGTTGGAGTTTCTGATTGGGGAGAGGGTGTAGGAGGTGTGGGGGAAGGAGAAGTTATTTTTCTTATCGGGGAGGTGGACTTACTCCTCCCCTCAAGAGACACAGTTCTGGTGGGTGATGTAGGGGCGGATTGGGTTCTGGTAATTTCCTTTACCCTCTCCTCTCTGCCTCGTTCATATACTTCCTTTTTCCCCTTTTTTTGGGACACCTCCTCCTCCTCCTCCCGTCCTCTCTTCAACGATGAGGAACGGGGGGGAGGCATTTCCTCCTCCATTTCTTGTGGTTGTTGTTCTTGTTGTTGTTCTTTGCGTTGCTGTTGTTGTTCTTTGTGTTGTTCTTGTTGTTCCTTGCGTTGTTGTTGTTGCTGCTGCTGCTTTACCTCTTTGCGAGGCTTCTTCTTTTCTGGGGACGGAGATTTTTCATGTTGTGGAGGAGGGGAAGCAACTTTCTTCCCCCTCCTAACCACCTCCGTCCATTCACTGCTTTTGGGTTCTGTTTTTTCCGGAGACACTGTTGTTTTCGACACCGGCGGTGTTTCCGGTGTCACCGGTGTTTTTTCCGGTTGCCTTGCCGGACACATTTTGAATGTGTGTCCGGCCAGACCACACGCCCAGCAGTGCGGCTTCCTTCCCTCCACCACCACGAACAGCCTTCTTCCACGACATAACAAGATGTCTGGGACCTTCAGGAAGTTTTCGCGGTCTACAACCACGCTGACATATATATCCTCCGTGGCCACACCGGCCTTACTCTTTATACGTGCCACCTCCTCCACCGCACCGAAAGTCGCAAAAAACGCTCCGACATGGTCACAGGAAATGTCCACCGGCACGCCATGTATCGTGATTTTTGTCTTTCTTGTACCAAGGTATTCGGTTTGAAACCGGATACCTTTCGCAGTCAATACATTTCCGGCTAGATCTTTTGCTTCGCCTTCCGAGCCCAGCAAGATGTCCCACATTGCACGGGACCTTCTTGCCAGTACGCAAGGTACAATGTCCAGGACTTTCAGGGCTTCTTCCATGTTCTCCCTACTGACAGCAATAAATTTTTTTGTTTTTTCATCGGCTGTCAGTAGAGAGATTGTCTTCTTTGCCACTACATTCACCACTTCTGGTATTGCTACCAATTCGTTGTCTTTTATGTAGTCTTGGTATTTTTCCCGCATTTGCCGGTAGTACCCGGCATCCTTCTTCATTGGTGCTTTTACCCATGCTGTCGGTGAGGGAGTCACCGTGGGTACAGCGTCAGAAGTTGAGGGCTGGGGAGACAAAGCCATAGCTTGACTTGCCCCCCCTCACAAACAAAAAAAACGTTCAAAAAAGTACACGAGCGACGAAGACAAACAAAACAATATAACAAAAACAGACGTACTCACTGGTAACACAGAGTTCAAAATAATCCAACAGTAACTCTTGCAAAAATCACAGAGTCAATGCCAACGGTTCGTCAGGGCACTATTTATTTTGTAAAATTTACAAAATTATGGCACAAGGCCTAAAAGGGGAGGGGGAGAGGTTGGTTCTCACTTAACTATCCTATACCTAGCTAAACACTATCACGACCCATTCACTCGTTACAATTTGCACAGTCACCAAAAGAACCCATCCATCTACTCCCAATCCTTCGTACACCACAATGCCAGAAACTTACAAGGGACACCTAAAAAGTGGGGAAATTAACCCGTGACAATAAAAATGTATTTATATACAATATAATATATACAATATAATGTAAAATATTTAATGAAAATGAAATGATGGGAGGGGGATGAACCCAAAAATAAACTAAAAATACAACAAATTTTGAACTAAAATAATAATCAATGTTAGTAAGAACCGACCATCCCAGAAAAAAGAGTGGCCGCTGTATTCCGCCCAATGGCGAAATCAAGAAGCACACTCGCTAAGGGAGTGGGGAGGGGGGTAAAAAATTAGCGGAAAGGGACAATAAAAGGCTGAACCAGCCGAGATAAAAAGAGACCAAAACAAACTGGGGAGGTTGGGAATCTCGGCATGGATTATAACAAAAGAGAAAGCCGGGTACAGGCTAGGAACACATTCATTCACTTTAACTAGGTACACAAGAGAGAACTAGCTTAACCAGGGGAGGGTTCCAGAGGAATCCACCCCGATGTAACCAGCAGATCTAAAAGAGAAAATCAAGATTAGCCCCGTTCAAACGAACCAGGCTCGCCACATTTACCCACCTTTTGCTAAAGTCTGTCGAAGTCAAACGTTTCCAATCAGTTCTAATCTTTATTTTGAGCTGATGCTCAAAATAACAGATCAGATCCTGATGTGAAAGACGCTGACCTCGCAAGACTTCCTCCAATCGCGTCGTCCAAATCACCATTCGAGCCGTGGCTAGCAGCGACAGAAACACCATACGCTTCATCCCAGAGAACGGGGGCGACACATTATCACAGGCGAATGCACGATCAATGAGCACAAGCTCTCGCGGCTCGATACGAGCAGTCAACTCGCCGACCCGGTCCCATAGAGGGCGAACCCGCGAACAATGGTAGAAGGCGTGCGAAGCCGTTTCTTCCAAGCCAAGGTTGCAGCGTTCACAATCTGGCAAATCCGCCAGGCCCCATATGAAGGCCATGTCATTGAGAGGCAAGCGATTCCGAGCTAATCGCCAGGTGAGCGAAAACTCAGAGTTGTTGAGATAATCACTCCCTGGCGCCCAAGACCAGAACGAGCGAAACTCGTCCTCCGACAAGCGCAGCACATCACGTAGTGAATCCTTTGCGACGCCCTCCACTAACCCACGATAGAAGACTCTCCTAGGCCGTGAAAGGTCACTGGACCGTGGAATGGCCCGCAGGGCCGCCAGACATTCGAGGAGAAAACTCGATCGCTCTCGAGGCTTACGGCACCGCCTCAAGATGGGGGGAGTGATAGTAAGTCTAGGGAACATGTCCCTCACTATCCCCCTAAGCAATGAGTCTTCGGAAATCGCTCGCCTGAGAAAAACCAACCTCGACGCAACCTTATGGCCCATCAGGTATGGCATTCCCAGGCCCCCATGACACGGACGTTGGTAACAGACACGTTTGTCGACATAGTGTTTGCGTCCTCTCCATAAAATGGAGAATAGCAAACGCTCGATCGCCTTCTTATGCCGTTTACAAAGTGGAAGTACTGACAACTGGTAAAGGATGATGGGAAAGACGTATGTAGCACACGCCTCAGCCATACCCTTTAAGGACAACCTCCTTCGGCGCCAAATCTTGGCCGACGCGCCTACCTTTGCCAGTACTTCAGACCAATTTTTCTCCAACTGTAGGTCGGGCCCGAACCACACTCCAAGAATGCAGACCGGGCCGTCCGTCCAGTCGAAGGGCCCCGGGAGGGTCAGACCCTTCCAGGCGCCTAACCGCAAGCCGGACGACTTGTTGCGGTTAATCTTGGCCCCTGTCACCTGTTCGTACCGTTCAAGCGCCTTCTGTACCACCTCGATGTCCCTGCGGGAGGACACGAAAGTAGTGACGTCATCGGCGTACGCGGAAACCCTGGCTCGAGCACCACCAGGGACAGCGATTCCACGTAGGGCCGGACTGCACGCCCTGTCCCTTAGCCGGCGAAGGAGGGGCTCCAACGCCAAAGCATAAAGTAGGGGCGACAGTGGACAACCCTGTCGGACCGACCTAGACAGCGCCAGAACGCCCGACAACTTTCCGTTCACCTGTACCACAGCCGTCGGGGATTGATACAGGAGGCTAATCCAGCGGCGGAAGTTGGTTTCGAATCCAGCTGCCTGCAGGACAGCCGCCAGATACCGATGGTCAACCCTATCAAATGCCTTGGACTGATCTAAATGGATCAGCGCGGCTTCGTCGTCGTCTTTTATCCCCTCTATGATCGTGCGTATCAGATGCAGGTTGCTCTGAATTGTTCGGCCCTTCACAGCACAAGTCTGCTCAGGTCCCAACAGAGACTCGGCAACTAATTGCAAACGATTTTGCAAGATCTTGGCCAAAATCTTTAACTCTGTGTTTAGCAGAGTTATGGGCCGGTAACCCTCTAGCTCCCTCCCCACACCCTTGCCTTTTCTCAACAGCGTGATCACACCCTAGTGAACCGTTTAGGGATGGACCCCTGCCGGAACCAGTTGTTGAACACGACAGTCAAAATCAGGACAAAGATGTGCGACAGCCTCAAGTACAATTCATGGGGCAAACCATCGAGACCCGGCGATTTACCCACTGCCGACCTTCTTCAGCATGGCGTAGACTTCGCCCTCCGTAATCTCTCCCTCGCAGCTAGCTGCATCAGCCACGGCAAAAGCCGGGGAGTCAGCCAAATAGCTGCGAAACTCCTCATCACGGAGACCGGGCTCCTTGGTAAACAGGATCTCGAAATGCCGCCGAAACGCCTCGCACATGTCGTCAGTCGACCGCGATGCGCCCTCCGGGTTGCGAACCTCTCGAATGTACCGGTCACTCCGCGGCAGATTTCTTCCTTGCGCAGTTCTGCGCCCATATTCCACAGCTTCGGAGAACATCTTGCTTAACTTATGTCTAACTACCTGACCCATGTAACGATCGCTATTCGACCGGTCCACGGCCTCCTTAGCTATGGCTATCTCTAGGGGATCCCCACCAGCCACCGCCGGGGTAAGTTAGCTCTAAGTGTCTTCTGTCAGCCTTATCTAGTTTGAGCCAGATGCTGAACTGAGTGGTGAAAGACCTAATACTATCCTTAAGGTTATCCCACCACTTATTCCCGATGACTCCCCCAGTTAACGCCCGCTGCGCTAAGTTAATTAGCTGGCGCCGGAAGTCCCGCCTGTCCAGTAAGGACACGTTGAACTTCCAGTAACCAGCCATTCTAGCCCTGTTTTCTAAATTTACCCGGGCACAAACGAGTTTGTGGTCCGAGTAACCCTAGCCAGTGGAACGTGGGACAATCTAAGGAAATCTAGTTCGGCTTCACGAACTAACATTCTATCAAGGTAGCTAGCCACCTTGGTAGAAGGCCAACTATTGGCCACGTCCACATTCTCCGCCCTTGTGATCGGCCCGGTATCTATCGACTAGACCGAAGTCCTCGATGAGATCGACCAGGCTACGATCACGTTCCTTCCCCTCGGCTCCCGCCCTCTATCCAACTTGGGAGTTCGGGATGGCATTCCAGTCCCCCACTAAGACGAGTCGCTTGGAATCCACCAGGAAGGGCTCAACCGCCGAAAAAACGAGACGCGCTCCTCCTGGTCGTTGGGCGCATAAACCACAGCAGACGAAACGCATTGCTTTTCACTGCAATATCGGCCACGATCAGCCGGCCCTCGGCACCGACATGGACAAGATCCACCCTCGCGTCCAGGGGTATGACAAACAAGGCCTCCTCTGGCCAGCCGGTTCCCATATGCTGAATAGACGACAAGTCAATTTGGGCGCTGAAAGCATCGACCTTGCAAACAAAGTGAGTCTCTTGGATCGCAGCGACATCCACGCCGAAGGACAAGAGAGTCCCGAAGCGAGCGAATATTGCTCCGATCTAAGGCCCTTCGTTCATACTGGCTAACTTAATTGACATCATTTAGACCTGAAAAAGAGAGCAGAGAATTACTTCTGGTCACATACGGAGCGAAAATCAATGGGAGTAGGGACCCCGACGGATTGTCCAAGGTTGCCTGTGCCAATATCGGACGTAATTCGTCCGTCCTGGACAATGCCGCCGACGTCCGTGGGAAAGGTAAGTTTTACCGCCCTATATAAAGATGGGTGGAGGATGACGGGGACCCTCCCAGCACAAAAATGAGACAACCTTTGTAAGTATTTGGTGCCTGTCTGGCACATTTGAATTTGTGGGAAAGCCTCAACGGCCCCCTGCACAAATTCCCAGGCTTTTGTTCTGCTACCCCCGGTATTTCTGATTAAGGTCAGTACCCCGGGGGCCCCTGGGAAATTGGCAGGGTCCTCGATAGACTTTCCGTCTATGTTTTTCAATTTGAATAGAGGCCTTAGGAGGGCCTTCTTCTGAGAAGAAAGGTCCCTCTCTAAGGCCTGTCTGTCTATTTTGCAAACATCTACGTTTGCGAAAATGTTCTTTTTCTTTTTTCCCTTTTTCGGGGAGGATTTGTCTGGGTTCGGGGAGGGATGGTTAATTTTAAGGGGTGAGGTTGGAGTTTCTGATTGGGGAGAGGGTGTAGGAGGTGTGGGGGAAGGAGAAGTTATTTTTCTTATCGGGGAGGTGGACTTACTCCTCCCCTCAAGAGACACAGTTCTGGTGGGTGATGTAGGGGCGGATTGGGTTCTGGTAATTTCCTTTACCCTCTCCTCT
>JBBBDQ010002938.1:0-28753 GCA_037127315.1 Ascarosepion bandense | reverse complement strand
TCGCTTCGAGGTTGGCATTCCTCAGGCGCGCGTTGGAGGAAGATCGGTTGCTTGCGGGGGTAGTGAGGGACATGTTCCCTTGCCTTACCATCACGCCCCCGACCCTATGGCTGACCGTCAGGCCTTGGGTGCGACCGAAATTCCTGCTCGAATATCTGGCGGCTTTACAAGCCATTCCACGGTCCAGTGACCTTTCACAGCCTAGGAAAATCTTCTATCGGGGATTAGTGGAGGGTGCCGTGAAGGATAAGCTGTGGAGTAAGCTCGGCATGTCGAGAGTGGAGTACCGCTCTCATTGGTCTTGGGCGCCAGGTGCGGATTGGCTCAGCAACTCTGAGTTTTCTCTGACCTGGCGATTGGCTCGGAATGGTTTGTCGCTCAATGACAAGCGTTTTGCAATGGGCCTGGCGGATTTGCCAGATTGTGAACGTTGCGACCTTGGAATTAAGGAGACGTCTGCGCACGCCTTCTTCCATTGTTCGCGCGTTCGCCCGTTGTGGGCGCGTGTCGGCGAGTTGACTGCTCGTATCGCGCCGCGGGAGCTTGTGCTCATTGATCGCGCATACGCTGTGGACAATGTGTCGCCCCCGTACTCTGGAGTGAAGCGGATGGTGTTTCTGTCGCTACTGGCCACGGCTAGAATGGTGATCTGGATGACGCGACTGGAGGAAGTCTTGCGGGGAGGTCGTCTTTCGGATCAGGATCTAATCCGATATTTTGAGCACCAGCTCAAAATGAAGATTAGAACTGAACGGAAACGGCTGCACCCGACAGACTTTAGCAAAAGGTGGATATATGCAGCGAGCCTGGTTCGTGTGACCGGGGCTAGTCTTGATTTTCTTTTTTAGATCTGCTGCTCGCATCGGGGTGGATTCCTCTGGAACCCCTCCCGTGGTTAAGGTAAAGTATTCTTTTGTGTACCTAGTTAACGTGAGTGAGTGGGTTTGTCCTAGCCTGTTCCCGGCTCCCTTGCTTTTGTTATGATCCAGTTCGAGATCCCCATTGTCCAGAGTTATTTTGTCCCGTTTTATTCTCGGCTGGGTCAGCCTTATATATTCTCCAGTCCATTTTATTTTTTAACCTATTTCTCCATTCCCCGTAGAAAGAGAGCGGCTTGATTTTGTCTATACAGGCAGAATACAGTGGCCTCTTTAATTATGTGGGTGTGTTTGGGTCTTACTAACATAATGTATAAATATTCATTTGAAATTGTTTTTGTTTTGGGGATTTTTTGTTTCTTCATACCCCCTTCCCATCATATCATTTCATGTACAAATTTTTAAAGTTATTTTTGTATTATATTTGTATATAGTAATAAATTTTTATGTACATTTGGGGCGTTTTTAGGTCCCCGGTATGTTTCGCGGTTTTTTGGTGCTTGATAGGTATGAGTGTTGATGGGCAAATTCTTATGGTGAATGAGAATCATTGTAACGTATGTATGGGTCGTGAATCTGGTTAGCTAGGTATAGGATAGAGTAGCTGAAGACCACCCCAAGTTTTGTTCCCCCTCCCAGTTTTTGGCCTTGAGCCACAATTTTGTGTAAAAACAAAATAAATAAAACGAGCCATTTCTTACCCATAATTGCGTTCCGTGGTTTTTATGGGTAGGATCAAAGTGTAGTATCTGTTCCATAGTAGCTTTTACTAACACTGTGGTTTGACTGGCAATCAATTCCACTCGAGTTCATTGCTCGAGCAGCGTAAAAGTAGTGGCTATTTTATAGCTGCGAAACACCGGAAGCGATTGTCAGGTGTTCGGCCTCTTAGGAGGCATGGCCGCGGAAAGGCCAGAGGTGATCGTTCCTCCCACCACGGACTCGGTGGGAGGGAAAGAGGGTGACTGGCAACTACCGCCACGGGAGTCACCCTCAGTTCCAGCAGCATCAGGATCCGGACCAGTACCGGCACCGGTAGCAGCTCCTGCTTCTCCCAAACCTTCGACCTCCGGTTGGACAGGAGGCAAGGTCCCACTAAAGGGAGAACAGTATTATGAGGACCAGAGGCAAAAATATGCTGAATATATTAAGGGCACGGAGCTGCTGTCGGTGCCCGACGAGTTGGCCGAAATCGAGGCCAGAATTGTGACGCTCATAACCAAGGATCTGAAGACCAAAAAATACATAGGCATCAGCAGAGACAACCTCGAAGAAGCCATTAAGGCCCTAAACATCAGGGCTAAGGCGGTGGCAAGGCAGAGCAGCGCAAGCTGGGACGTCTTGCTGGGTACCGCCGACGAGGCAAAACGTTTGGCTGGAGTGGTTCTTGAAACCAAGACCCTCCAGATCCAAACGGAATACATGGGGATGTGCAAGCGCAAAATCACCTTGCATGGCGTCCCCATGGACATTTCCCAGAACCACATCGGCGCCTTCTTCGCTCAATACGGGAAGGTGGCTGAGGTGTCCGCGCTAAGTTCAAAAGCAGGCTTCCTGACCGGTGACATGGCCCTGCAGGTGACCTTGACAAAACAGCAAATCAAGGAAATACCCAACATTCTCACCTGCAGGAAGCGTGCTATCTTTGTGATAGTGGAGGGCAGGAAGCCTTGCTGTTGGGTCTGTGGGGCGGCGGAGCACGTCGCCAAGGCGTGTACGGCCAGAAATCCGGCCCCTAAGGCCCAACCAACCAAGAAGCCTGAAGGACCGGCTCCAGTAACTCCAGCATCACCAGCAGCAGCTACAGCAGCACCACCAACACCAAAGTCGGCGGCGAACAAGGAGGGAGAGTGGCAGGTGGTGAGCAGGAAAAAACCCAAAACGCCTTCACCCGTGAAGGTGCCATCACCTGCCAAAGCTCCAGCAAAATCAAAGGAGCTCACGTTGGAGAAAGCGCCTGCCAAGCGGGAGAAGAAGTCTCCCCAAAAATAGTGCAGGAGGAGGAAAGAATGGAGGAAAGAATGGAGACGCAGAGAGCAGCATCGTTAAAACGCGGCAGAGAGGAGGAGGAGGAGCGGCAAGAGATCGCCAAGAGTCGGCGGAGAGGAAGAAGCAGAGAAAGATCGGCAACAACACCAAAGTGCTCTTCTCTGCCAACATCGCCGGTGCGTACATCCTACGCCGAAAAAGCAAGGAGCCTTCCCTCGTCCCCGCAGAAAGCTTCCCAGTCCCCTACCTTTAAATTAACCCCCCTGAGACCAGCTTCTTTAACCCCCACTCCCTCCCCTTCTCCTATGTCCACTCCCACTCGGGCAAAAAAGAAGAAAGCCCTGCCCCAGGGGGAAGCTCTACTAAAAGTGAGCGAGGATGTAGCCTCTGAGTGGTCATCTCAGAGGCGAAGACTTTTAAAACCTCTGCTGAGGCTGACCTCAGTGGAAGGCAAAGATGTAGAAGATCCCAGAAACTTTCCCCAGGCCCCAGGTGTCATCACCCTGGTAAGGAATACCGGTGGCAACCTGAGGGTCTGGGACCATATTCATGAAGCGAAAAGACATTTTGCAAACTTAAGATTGGTGCAGGAGAATACTCCGGCCCTAAAAAAAATGGCGAAGAATTGCTCGGGGAGGTTCCCTGTTTTACTCCACCCCAGTCTCTATAGGGTGGTAAAACTAACTTACCCCACGGACGTCGGCGGAATTGTCCTAGACGGACGGATTACGTCCGATGTAGGAACTGGGTCCCTAGGACAGTCCGTCGGGGTCCTATCTGCCAGAGATTTCCGGCCCGTATGCGAGTAGAGCCGTTTGTTGCATGTTTTTCTTTTTTTTTCTCTTTCAGAACTAAAGAATGTCTATTAAGATAGCCAGCATAAATGCGAAGGGCCTGAGGGATCGGGGTAAGGCGGCTCGCCTGCTTCGTGACCTCTTGTCCTTCGGCGTGGATGTGGCCGCGATCCAAGAGACTCACTTTGTTTGCGAAGTCGACTCGTGTGTGCTGTCTAACGACTTTGTCGTCTATTCAGCATATGGGAGCCGGCTGGCCAGAGGTGTTTCTTTGCTGGTCAAGCGTACCCTGGACGCGAGGGTGGACCTTGTCCATGTCGGTGCCGAGGGCCGGCTGATCGTGGCCGATATTGCAGTGAAAAGCAAGTCGTTCCGGCTGATTGTGGTTTATGCGCCCAATGTTCAAGGTGAGCGTGTCTCTTTCTTTCGGCTGTTGGAGCCCTTCATGGTGCATTCAACACGGCTAATCTTAGTTGGGGACTGGAATGCCGTCCTAACCCCCAAATGGGATAGAGGAAGGGGCGCTAGCGGGTGGAGTGGTGATCGTAGCCTGGTTGATCTGATCGGCGATTTTGGTCTCGTCGATAGATACCGGGTCGATCATCCGGATGGGAGCATGTGGACGTGGACGCATAGTTGGCCTTCTACCCGGGTATCTGCGTACCTGGATAGGATGTTAGTGAGAGAAGCCGACATAGACTTCTTAGAATGTCCAACGTTCCACTGGTTAGGCTACTCGGACCACAAACTTGTTTGTGCCCGGGTGGCGTTAGACTTTAGGCCTAGGTTGGCTGGTTATTGGAAGTTCAATCAGTCCTTACTGGACAGGCGGGACTTTCGTGACCAGCTGACAAAACTAGTGCAGCGGGCGTTAATTGGGCGAGTCATTGGGAGTAAGTGGTGGGTTAACCTTAAGGACTCCATTAGGTCTTTCGCCACCAAATATAGCCAGCGGCTCAACTTAGATAAGGCTGCGGAGGCAAAGACACTTAGTGCTAATTTCGCCCGGGCGGAGGCTGGTGGGGATCCCCTAGAAATAGCCTTAGCCAGGGAGGCCCTGGAGCGCTCGACTAGCGGGCGCTACATGGGTCAGGTAATTAGGGCTAAGTTAAGCAAGATGTCTTCCGAAGCTGTGAACATGGGCGCGGAACTGCGCAAGGAAGAAATTCGCCATGCCGGCGACCGGTACATTCGAGAGGTACGCGACCCGGAGGGACATCTCCTTAGGTCCACCGACGACATGTGCGAGGCGTTCCGGCAGCATTTCGAGCACCGATTTACCAAGGAGCCTGGTCTCCGTGACGAGGAGTTTCGCAGCTATTTGGCTGACTTTCCCCGGCTTTTGCCGGCTGAAGCGGCTAGCTGCGAAGGGGAGATTACGGAGGACGAAATCTACGTGGCTTTGAAGAAGGTCAGCAGTGGCAAGTCGCCAGGTTTGGATGGTTTGCCCTATGAATTGTACTTGAGGATGTCGCACCTTTTTGTCCCGCTCTTGGCTGTCGTGTTCAACCACTGGTTTCGGCAGGGGTCCATCCCCGGTCGGATCAACAGGGGCGTGATCACGCTGTTGAGAAAAGGCAAGAAGGTTGGGAGGGAACTAGATGACTACAGGCCCATAACTCTGCTAAACACAGAGTTAAAGATTTTGGCCAAGATCCTGACGAATCGCTTGCAGCTAGTTGCCGAGTCTCTGTTGGAACCGGATCAGACTTGTTCTGTGAAGGGGAGAACAATTCAGAGCAACCTGCACTTGATTCGCACGATCATAGAGGGTGTAGAAGACGACGATGAGGCCGCGCTGATCAATTTAGATCAGTCCAAGGCATTTGATAGGATTGACCATGGCTACCTGGCTGCTGTCCTGCAGGCCGCCGGATTCAAACCCGACTTCAGCCGCTGGATTAGCCTTCTGTATCGCTCCCCCAAGGCTGTGGTACAGGTGAACGGGAAGCTGTCGGGCGCTTTCGCGCTGTCTAGGTCGGTCCGACAGGGTTGTCCACTGTCTTCTCTCCTTTATGTCCTGTGTTTGGAGCCCCTCCTTCGCAGGCTAAGGGACGAGACGGGCAGTCCGGTCCTGCGTGGAATTGAAGTCCCTGGCGGAGCTCGAGCCAGGGTTTCTGCGTACGCCGATGACGTAACGACCTTTGTGTCCTCCCGCAGGGACATAGAGGCGGTACACCAGGCGCTTGTACGGTACGAGAAGGTGACAGGGGCCAGAATTAACTGCGACAAGTCATCCGGCTTGCGGTTAGGTGCCTGGAAGGGAGTTTCCCTCCCGGGGCCCTTCAGCTGGACGGACGGGCCGGTCAAGCTCCTCGGAGTTTGGTTCGGTCCGGACTTACAGCTGGAGAAAAACTGGTCAGAAGTACTGGCAAAGGTCGGCGCGTCGGTCAAGATTTGGCGTCGACGGGGTCTCTCCGTGAAGGGCTTGGCGGAGGTGTGTAACACATACCTCTTTCCCATGATCCTTTACCGGCTGTCAGTACTTCCCCTTTGTGACGATCATGAGAAGGCGCTCGAGCGTTTGCTATTCTCCTGTCTGTGGAGAGGACGCAAACACATGGTCGACAAAGGAGTCTGTTGCCTCCGTCCGTGTCAAGGGGGTCTGGGGATGCCACACTTGAGGAGCCACGTGCTCGCTTCAAGGTTGGCATTCCTCAGGCGCGCGTTGGAGGAAGATCGGTTGCTTGCGGGGGTAGTGAGGGACATGTTCCCTTGCCTTACCATCACGCCCCCGACCCTATGGCTGACCGTCAGGCCTTGGGTGCGACCGAAATTCCTGCTCGAATGTCTGGCGGCTTTACAGGCCATTCCACGGTCCAGTGACCTTTCACAGCCTAGGAAAATCTTCTATCGGGGATTAGTGGAGGGTGCCGTGAAGGATAAGCTGTGGAGTAAGCTCGGCATGTCGAGAGTGGAGTACCGCTCTCATTGGTCTTGGGCGCCAGGCGCGGATTGGCTCAGCAACTCTGAGTTTTCTCTGACCTGGCGATTGGCTCGGAATGGTTTGTCGCTCAATGACAAGCGTTTCGCAATGGGCCTGGCGGATTTGCCAGATTGTGAACGTTGCAACCTTGGAATTAAGGAGACGTCTGCGCACGCCTTCTTCCATTGTTCGCGCGTTCGCCCGTTGTGGGCGCGTGTCGGCGAGTTGACTGCTCGTATCGCGCCGCGGGAGCTTGTGCTCATTGATCGCGCATACGCTGTGGACAATGTGTCGCCCCCGTACTCTGGAGTGAAGCGGATGGTGTTTCTGTCGCTACTGGCCACGGCTAGAATGGTGATCTGGATGACGCGACTGGAGGAAGTCTTGCGGGGAGGTCGTCTTTCGGATCAGGATCTAATCCGATATTTTGAGCACCAGCTCAAAATGAAGATTAGAACTGAACGGAAACGGCTGCACCCGACAGACTTTAGCAAAAGGTGGATATATGCAGCGAGCCTGGTTCGTGTGACCGGGGCTAGTCTTGATTTTCTTTTTTAGATCTGCTGCTCGCATCGGGGTGGATTCCTTTGGAACCCCTCCCGTGGTTAAGGTAAAGTATTCTTTTGTGTACCTAGTTAATGTGAGTGAATGTGTTTGTCCTAGCCTGTTCCCGGCTCCCTTGCTTTTGTTATGATCCAGTTCGAGTTCCCCATTGTCCAGAGTTATTTTGTCCCGTTTCATTCTCGGCTGGGTCAGCCTTATATATTCTCCAGTCCCATTTATTTTAACCCTGCATCTCCATTCCCCTTTAGAAAGAGAGCTACTTGATTTTGTCTTTGAAGGCAGAATACAGTGGCCTCTTTAATTATGTGGGTGTGTTTGGGTCTTACTAACACCTTGTATATGTATTCATTTGAAATTATTTTTGTTTTGGGGATTTTTGTTTCTTCTCACCCCCTTCCCATCATATCATTTCATGTACAAATTTTTAAAGATATTGTTGTAATAAATTTTTATGTACATTTGGGGCGTTTTTAGGTCCCCGTTATGTTTTGCGGTATTTTGGTGCTTGATAAGTATGAGTGATGATGGACAAATTCTTATGGTGAATGAGAATCATTGTAACGTATGTATGGGTCGTGAATCGGATTAGCTAGGTATAGGATAGAGTAGCTGAAGACCACCCCAAGTTTTGTTCCCCCTCCCATTTTTCTGGCCTTGAGCCATAATGCTGTAATGCTCAGTATAAATAAAACGAGCCATTTCTTACCCATAATTGCGTTCCGTGGTTTTTATGGGTAGGATCAAAGTGTAGTATCTGTTCCATAGTAGCTTTTACTAACACTGTGGTTTGACTGGCAATCAATTCCACTCGAGTTCATTGCTCGAGCAGCGTAAAAGTAGTGGCTATTTTATAGCTGCGAAACACCGGAAGCGATTGTCAGGTGTTCGGCCTCTTAGGAGGCATGGCCGCGGAAAGGCCAGAGGTGATCGTTCCTCCCACCACGGACTCGGTGGGAGGGAAAGAGGGTGACTGGCAACTACCGCCACGGGAGTCACCCTCAGTTCCAGCAGCATCAGGATCCGGACCAGTACCGGCACCGGTAGCAGCTCCTGCTTCTCCCAAACCTTCGACCTCCGGTTGGACAGGAGGCAAGGTCCCACTAAAGGGAGAACAGTATTATGAGGACCAGAGGCAAAAATATGCTGAATATATTAAGGGCACGGAGCTGCTGTCGGTGCCCGACGAGTTGGCCGAAATCGAGGCCAGAATTGTGACGCTCATAACCAAGGATCTGAAGACCAAAAAATACATAGGCATCAGCAGAGACAACCTCGAAGAAGCCATTAAGGCCCTAAACATCAGGGCTAAGGCGGTGGCAAGGCAGAGCAGCGCAAGCTGGGACGTCTTGCTGGGTACCGCCGACGAGGCAAAACGTTTGGCTGGAGTGGTTCTTGAAACCAAGACCCTCCAGATCCAAACGGAATACATGGGGATGTGCAAGCGCAAAATCACCTTGCATGGCGTCCCCATGGACATTTCCCAGAACCACATCGGCGCCTTCTTCGCTCAATACGGGAAGGTGGCTGAGGTGTCCGCGCTAAGTTCAAAAGCAGGCTTCCTGACCGGTGACATGGCCCTGCAGGTGACCTTGACAAAACAGCAAATCAAGGAAATACCCAACATTCTCACCTGCAGGAAGCGTGCTATCTTTGTGATAGTGGAGGGCAGGAAGCCTTGCTGTTGGGTCTGTGGGGCGGCGGAGCACGTCGCCAAGGCGTGTACGGCCAGAAATCCGGCCCCTAAGGCCCAACCAACCAAGAAGCCTGAAGGACCGGCTCCAGTAACTCCAGCATCACCAGCAGCAGCTACAGCAGCACCACCAACACCAAAGTCGGCGGCGAACAAGGAGGGAGAGTGGCAGGTGGTGAGCAGGAAAAAACCCAAAACGCCTTCACCCGTGAAGGTGCCATCACCTGCCAAAGCTCCAGCAAAATCAAAGGAGCTCACGTTGGAGAAAGCGCCTGCCAAGCGGGAGAAGAAGTCTCCCCCAAAAATAGTGCAGGAGGAGGAAAGAATGGAGGAAAGAATGGAGACGCAGAGAGCAGCATCGTTAAAACGCGGCAGAGAGGAGGAGGAGGAGCGGCAAGAGATCGCCAAGAGTCGGCGGAGAGGAAGAAGCAGAGAAAGATCGGCAACAACACCAAAGTGCTCTTCTCTGCCAACATCGCCGGTGCGTACATCCTACGCCGAAAAAGCAAGGAGCCTTCCCTCGTCCCCGCAGAAAGCTTCCCAGTCCCCTACCTTTAAATTAACCCCCCTGAGACCAGCTTCTTTAACCCCCACTCCCTCCCCTTCTCCTATGTCCACTCCCACTCGGGCAAAAAAGAAGAAAGCCCTGCCCCAGGGGGAAGCTCTACTAAAAGTGAGCGAGGATGTAGCCTCTGAGTGGTCATCTCAGAGGCGAAGACTTTTAAAACCTCTGCTGAGGCTGACCTCAGTGGAAGGCAAAGATGTAGAAGATCCCAGAAACTTTCCCCAGGCCCCAGGTGTCATCACCCTGGTAAGGAATACCGGTGGCAACCTGAGGGTCTGGGACCATATTCATGAAGCGAAAAGACATTTTGCAAACTTAAGATTGGTGCAGGAGAATACTCCGGCCCTAAAAAAAATGGCGAAGAATTGCTCGGGGAGGTTCCCTGTTTTACTCCACCCCAGTCTCTATAGGGTGGTAAAACTAACTTACCCCACGGACGTCGGCGGAATTGTCCTAGACGGACGGATTACGTCCGATGTAGGAACTGGGTCCCTAGGACAGTCCGTCGGGGTCCTATCTGCCAGAGATTTCCGGCCCGTATGCGAGTAGAGCCGTTTGTTGCATGTTTTTCTTTTTTTTTTCTCTTTCAGAACTAAAGAATGTCTATTAAGATAGCCAGCATAAATGCGAAGGGCCTGAGGGATCGGGGTAAGGCGGCTCGCCTGCTTCGTGACCTCTTGTCCTTCGGCGTGGATGTGGCCGCGATCCAAGAGACTCACTTTGTTTGCGAAGTCGACTCGTGTGTGCTGTCTAACGACTTTGTCGTCTATTCAGCATATGGGAGCCGGCTGGCCAGAGGTGTTTCTTTGCTGGTCAAGCGTACCCTGGACGCGAGGGTGGACCTTGTCCATGTCGGTGCCGAGGGCCGGCTGATCGTGGCCGATATTGCAGTGAAAAGCAAGTCGTTCCGGCTGATTGTGGTTTATGCGCCCAATGTTCAAGGTGAGCGTGTCTCTTTCTTTCGGCTGTTGGAGCCCTTCATGGTGCATTCAACACGGCTAATCTTAGTTGGGGACTGGAATGCCGTCCTAACCCCCAAATGGGATAGAGGAAGGGGCGCTAGCGGGTGGAGTGGTGATCGTAGCCTGGTTGATCTGATCGGCGATTTTGGTCTCGTCGATAGATACCGGGTCGATCATCCGGATGGGAGCATGTGGACGTGGACGCATAGTTGGCCTTCTACCCGGGTATCTGCGTACCTGGATAGGATGTTAGTGAGAGAAGCCGACATAGACTTCTTAGAATGTCCAACGTTCCACTGGTTAGGCTACTCGGACCACAAACTTGTTTGTGCCCGGGTGGCGTTAGACTTTAGGCCTAGGTTGGCTGGTTATTGGAAGTTCAATCAGTCCTTACTGGACAGGCGGGACTTTCGTGACCAGCTGACAAAACTAGTGCAGCGGGCGTTAATTGGGCGAGTCATTGGGAGTAAGTGGTGGGTTAACCTTAAGGACTCCATTAGGTCTTTCGCCACCAAATATAGCCAGCGGCTCAACTTAGATAAGGCTGCGGAGGCAAAGACACTTAGTGCTAATTTCGCCCGGGCGGAGGCTGGTGGGGATCCCCTAGAAATAGCCTTAGCCAGGGAGGCCCTGGAGCGCTCGACTAGCGGGCGCTACATGGGTCAGGTAATTAGGGCTAAGTTAAGCAAGATGTCTTCCGAAGCTGTGAACATGGGCGCGGAACTGCGCAAGGAAGAAATTCGCCATGCCGGCGACCGGTACATTCGAGAGGTACGCGACCCGGAGGGACATCTCCTTAGGTCCACCGACGACATGTGCGAGGCGTTCCGGCAGCATTTCGAGCACCGATTTACCAAGGAGCCTGGTCTCCGTGACGAGGAGTTTCGCAGCTATTTGGCTGACTTTCCCCGGCTTTTGCCGGCTGAAGCGGCTAGCTGCGAAGGGGAGATTACGGAGGACGAAATCTACGTGGCTTTGAAGAAGGTCAGCAGTGGCAAGTCGCCAGGTTTGGATGGTTTGCCCTATGAATTGTACTTGAGGATGTCGCACCTTTTTGTCCCGCTCTTGGCTGTCGTGTTCAACCACTGGTTTCGGCAGGGGTCCATCCCCGGTCGGATCACCAGGGGCGTGATCACGCTGTTGAGAAAAGGCAAGAAGGTTGGGAGGGAACTAGATGACTACAGGCCCATAACTCTGCTAAACACAGAGTTAAAGATTTTGGCCAAGATCCTGACGAATCGCTTGCAGCTAGTTGCCGAGTCTCTGTTGGAACCGGATCAGACTTGTTCTGTGAAGGGGGAGAACAATTCAGAGCAACCTGCACTTGATTCGCACGATCATAGAGGGTGTAGAAGACGACGATGAGGCCGCGCTGATCAATTTAGATCAGTCCAAGGCATTTGATAGGATTGACCATGGCTACCTGGCTGCTGTCCTGCAGGCCGCCGGATTCAAACCCGACTTCAGCCGCTGGATTAGCCTTCTGTATCGCTCCCCCAAGGCTGTGGTACAGGTGAACGGGAAGCTGTCGGGCGCTTTCGCGCTGTCTAGGTCGGTCCGACAGGGTTGTCCACTGTCTTCTCTCCTTTATGTCCTGTGTTTGGAGCCCCTCCTTCGCAGGCTAAGGGACGAGACGGGCAGTCCGGTCCTGCGTGGAATTGAAGTCCCTGGCGGAGCTCGAGCCAGGGTTTCTGCGTACGCCGATGACGTAACGACCTTTGTGTCCTCCCGCAGGGACATAGAGGCGGTACACCAGGCGCTTGTACGGTACGAGAAGGTGACAGGGGCCAGAATTAACTGCGACAAGTCATCCGGCTTGCGGTTAGGTGCCTGGAAGGGAGTTTCCCTCCTGGGGCCCTTCAGCTGGACGGACGGGCCGGTCAAGCTCCTCGGAGTTTGGTTCGGTCCGGACTTACAGCTGGAGAAAAACTGGTCAGAAGTACTGGCAAAGGTCGGCGCGTCGGTCAAGATTTGGCGTCGACGGGGTCTCTCCGTGAAGGGCTTGGCGGAGGTGTGTAACACATACCTCTTTCCCATGATCCTTTACCGGCTGTCAGTACTTCCCCTTTGTGACGATCATGAGAAGGCGCTCGAGCGTTTGCTATTCTCCTGTCTGTGGAGAGGACGCAAACACATGGTCGACAAAGGAGTCTGTTGCCTCCGTCCGTGTCAAGGGGGTCTGGGGATGCCACACTTGAGGAGCCACGTGCTCGCTTCAAGGTTGGCATTCCTCAGGCGCGCGTTGGAGGAAGATCGGTTGCTTGCGGGGGTAGTGAGGGACATGTTCCCTTGCCTTACCATCACGCCCCCGACCCTATGGCTGACCGTCAGGCCTTGGGTGCGACCGAAATTCCTGCTCGAATGTCTGGCGGCTTTACAGGCCATTCCACGGTCCAGTGACCTTTCACAGCCTAGGAAAATCTTCTATCGGGGATTAGTGGAGGGTGCCGTGAAGGATAAGCTGTGGAGTAAGCTCGGCATGTCGAGAGTGGAGTACCGCTCTCATTGGTCTTGGGCGCCAGGCGCGGATTGGCTCAGCAACTCTGAGTTTTCTCTGACCTGGCGATTGGCTCGGAATGGTTTGTCGCTCAATGACAAGCGTTTCGCAATGGGCCTGGCGGATTTGCCAGATTGTGAGCGTTGCAACCTTGGAATTAAGGAGACGTCTGCGCACGCCTTCTTCCATTGTTCGCGCGTTCGCCCGTTGTGGGCGCGTGTCGGCGAGTTGACTGCTCGTATCGCGCCGCGGGAGCTTGTGCTCATTGATCGCGCATACGCTGTGGACAATGTGTCGCCCCCGTACTCTGGAGTGAAGCGGATGGTGTTTCTGTCGCTACTGGCCACGGCTAGAATGGTGATCTGGATGACGCGACTGGAGGAAGTCTTGCGGGGAGGTCGTCTTTCGGATCAGGATCTAATCCGATATTTTGAGCACCAGCTCAAAATGAAGATTAGAACTGAACGGAAACGGCTGCACCCGACAGACTTTAGCAAAAGGTGGATATATGCAGCGAGCCTGGTTCGTGTGACTGGGGCTAGTCTTGATTTTCTTTTTTAGATCTGTTGCTCGCATCGGGGTGGATTCCTTTGGAACCCCTCCCGTGGTTAAGGTAAAGTATTCTTTTGTGTACCTAGTTAATGTGAGTGAATGTGTTTGTCCTAGCCTGTTCCCGGCTCCCTTGCTTTTGTTATGATCCAGTTCGAGATCCCCATTGTCCAGAGTTATTTTGTCCCTGTTTCATTCTCGGCTGGGTCAGCCTTATATATTCTCCAGTCCCATTTATTTTAACCCTGCATCTCCATTCCCCTTTAGAAAGAGAGCTACTTGATTTTGTCTTTGAAGGCAGAATACAGTGGCCTCTTTAATTATGTGGGTGTGTTTGGGTCTTACTAACACCTTGTATATGTATTCATTTGAAATTATTTTTTGTTTTGGGGATTTTTGTTTCTTCTCACCCCCTTCCCATCATATCATTTCATGTACAAATTTTTAAAGATATTTTTGTATTATATTTGTAATAAATTTTTATGTACATTTGGGGCGTTTTAGGTCCCCGGTTTGTTTTGCGGTATTTTGGTGCTTGATAAGTATGAGTGGTGATGGACAAATTCTTATGGTGAACGAGAATCATTGTAACGTATGCATGGGTCGTGAATCTGATTAGCTAGGTATAGGATAGAGTAGCTGAAGACCACCCCAAGTTTTGTTCCCCCTCCCATTTTTCTGGCCTTGAGCCATAATTTTGTAAGATCTACAAAATAAATAAAACGAGCCATTTCTTACCCATAATTGCGTTCCGTGGTTTTTATGGGTAGGATCAAAGTGTAGTATCTGTTCCATAGTAGCTTTTACTAACACTGTGGTTTGACTGGCAATCAATTCCACTCGAGTTCATTGCTCGAGCAGCGTAAAAGTAGTGGCTATTTTATAGCTGCGAAACACCGGAAGCGATTGTCAGGTGTTCGGCCTCTTAGGAGGCATGGCCGCGGAAAGGCCAGAGGTGATCGTTCCTCCCACCACGGACTCGGTGGGAGGGAAAGAGGGTGACTGGCAACTACCGCCACGGGAGTCCCCCTCAGTTCCAGCAGCATCAGGATCCGGACCAGTACCGGCACCGGTAGCAGCTCCTGTTTTCTCCCAAACCTTCGACCTCCGGTTGGACAGGAGGCAAGGTCCCACTAAAGGGAGAACAGTATTATGAGGACCAGAGGCAAAAATATGCCGAATATATTAAGGGCACGGAGCTGCTGTCGGTGCCCGACGAGTTGGCCGAAATCGAGGCCAGAATTGTGACGCTCATAACCAAGGATCTGAAGACCAAAAAATACATAGGCATTAGCAGAGACAACCTCGAAGAAGCCATTAAGGCCCTAAACATCAGGGCTAAGGCGGTGGCAAGGCAGAGCAGCGCAAGCTGGGACGTCTTGCTGGGTACCGCCGACGAGGCAAAACGTTTGGCTGGAGTGGTTCTTGAAACCAAGACCCTCCAGATCCAAACGGAATACATGGGGATGTGCAAGCGCAAAATCACCTTGCATGGCGTCCCCATGGACATTTCCCAGAACCACATCGGCGCCTTCTTCGCTCAATACGGGAAGGTGGCTGAGGTGTCCGCGCTAAGTTCAAAAGCAGGCTTCCTGACCGGTGACATGGCCCTGCAGGTGACCTTGACAAAACAGCAAATCAAGGAAATACCCAACATTCTCACCTGCAGGAAGCGTGCTATCTTTGTGATAGTGGAGGGCAGGAAGCCTTGCTGTTGGGTCTGTGGGGCGGCGGAGCACGTCGCCAAGGCGTGTACGGCCAGAAATCCGGCCCCTAAGGCCCAACCAACCAAGAAGCCTGAAGGACCGGCTCCAGTAACTCCAGCATCACCAGCAGCAGCTACAGCAGCACCACCAACACCAAAGTCGGCGGCGAACAAGGAGGGAGAGTGGCAGGTGGTGAGCAGGAAAAAACCCAAAACGCCTTCACCCGTGAAGGTGCCATCACCTGCCAAAGCTCCAGCAAAATCAAAGGAGCTCACGTTGGAGAAAGCGCCTGCCAAGCGGGAGAAGAAGTCTCCCCCAAAAATAGTGCAGGAGGAGGAAAGAATGGAGGAAAGAATGGAGACGCAGAGAGCAGCATCGTTAAAACGCGGCAGAGAGGAGGAGGAGGAGCGGCAAGAGATCGCCAAGAGTCGGCGGAGAGGAAGAAGCAGAGAAAGATCGGCAACAACACCAAAGTGCTCTTCTCTGCCAACATCGCCGGTGCGTACATCCTACGCCGAAAAAGCAAGGAGCCTTCCCTCGTCCCCGCAGAAAGCTTCCCAGTCCCCTACCTTTAAATTAACCCCCCTGAGACCAGCTTCTTTAACCCCCACTCCCTCCCCTTCTCCTATGTCCACTCCCACTCGGGCAAAAAAGAAGAAAGCCCTGCCCCAGGGGGAAGCTCTACTAAAAGTGAGCGAGGATGTAGCCTCTGAGTGGTCATCTCAGAGGCGAAGACTTTTAAAACCTCTGCTGAGGCTGACCTCAGTGGAAGGCAAAGATGTAGAAGATCCCAGAAACTTTCCCCAGGCCCCAGGTGTCATCACCCTGGTAAGGAATACCGGTGGCAACCTGAGGGTCTGGGACCATATTCATGAAGCGAAAAGACATTTTGCAAACTTAAGATTGGTGCAGGAGAATACTCCGGCCCTAAAAAAAATGGCGAAGAATTGCTCGGGGAGGTTCCCTGTTTTACTCCACCCCAGTCTCTATAGGGTGGTAAAACTAACTTACCCCACGGACGTCGGCGGAATTGTCCTAGACGGACGGATTACGTCCGATGTAGGAACAGGGTCCCTAGGACAGTCCGTCGGGGTCCTATCTGCCAGAGATTTCCGGCCCGTATGCGAGTAGAGCCGTTTGTTGCATGTTTTTCTTTTTTTTTTCTCTTTCAGAACTAAAGAATGTCTATTAAGATAGCCAGCATAAATGCGAAGGGCCTGAGGGATCGGGGCAAGGCGGCTCGCCTGCTTCGTGACCTCTTGTCCTTCGGCGTGGATGTGGCCGCGATCCAAGAGACTCACTTTGTTTGCGAAGTCGACTCGTGTGTGCTGTCTAACGACTTTGTCGTCTATTCAGCATATGGGAGCCGGCTGGCCAGAGGTGTTTCTTTGCTGGTCAAGCGTACCCTGGACGCGAGGGTGGACCTTGTCCATGTCGGTGCCGAGGGCCGGCTGATCGTGGCCGATATTGCAGTGAAAAGCAAGTCGTTCCGGCTGATTGTGGTTTATGCGCCCAATGTTCAAGGTGAGCGTGTCTCTTTCTTTCGGCTGTTGGAGCCCTTCATGGTGCATTCAACACGGCTAATCTTAGTTGGGGACTGGAATGCCGTCCTAACCCCCAAATGGGATAGAGGAAGGGGCGCTAGCGGGTGGAGTGGTGATCGTAGCCTGGTTGATCTGATCGGCGATTTTGGTCTCGTCGATAGATACCGGGTCGATCATCCGGATGGGAGCATGTGGACGTGGACGCATAGTTGGCCTTCTACCCGGGTATCTGCGTACCTGGATAGGATGTTAGTGAGAGAAGCCGACATAGACTTCTTAGAATGTCCAACGTTCCACTGGTTAGGCTACTCGGACCACAAACTTGTTTGTGCCCGGGTGGCGTTAGACTTTAGGCCTAGGTTGGCTGGTTATTGGAAGTTCAATCAGTCCTTACTGGACAGGCGGGACTTTCGTGACCAGCTGACAAAACTAGTGCAGCGGGCGTTAATTGGGCGAGTCATTGGGAGTAAGTGGTGGGTTAGTCTTAAGGACTCCATTAGGTCTTTCGCCACCAAATATAGCCAGCGGCTCAACCTAGATAAGGCTGCGGAGGCAAAGACACTTAGAGCTAATTTCGCCCGGGCGGAGGCTGGTGGGGATTCCCTAGAAATAGCCTTAGCCAGGGAGGCCCTGGAGCGTTCGACTAGCGGGCGCTACATGGGCCAGGTAATTAGGGCTAAGTTAAGCAAGATGTCTTCCGAAGCTGTGAAAATGGGCGCGGAACTGCGCAAGGAAGAAATTCGCCGAGCCGGCGACCGGTACATTCGAGAGGTACGCGACCCGGAGGGACATCTCCTTAGGTCGACCGACGACATGTGCGAGGCGTTCCGGCAGCATTTCGAACACCGATTTACCAAGGAGCCTGGTCTCCGTGACGAGGACTTTCGCAGCTATTTGGCTGACTTTCCCCGGCTTTTGCCGGCTGAAGCGGCTAGCTGCGAAGGGGAGATTACGGAGGACGAAATCTACGTGGCTTTGAAGAAGGTCGGCAGTGGCAAGTCGCCAGGTTTGGATGGTTTGCCCTATGAATTGTACTTGAGGATGTCGCACCTTTTTGTCCCGCTCTTGGCAGTCGTGTTCAACCACTGGTTTCGGCAGGGGTCCATCACCGGTCGGATCACCAGGGGCGTGATCACGCTGTTGAGAAAAGGCAAGAAGGTTGGGAGGGAACTAGATGATTACAGGCCCATAACTCTGCTAAACACAGAGTTAAAAATTTTGGCCAAGATCCTGACGAATCGCTTGCAGCTAGTTGCCGAGTCTCTGTTGGAACCGGATCAGACTTGTGCTGTGAAGGGGAGAACAATTCAGAGCAACCTGCACTTGATTCGCACGATCATAGTGGGTGTAGAAGACGACGATGAGGCCGCGCTGATCAATTTAGATCAGTCCAAGGCATTTGATAGGATTGACCATGGCTACCTGGCTGCTGTCCTGCAGGCCGCCGGATTCAAACCCGACTTCAGCCGCTGGATTAGCCTTCTGTATCGCTCCCCCCGGGCTGTGGTACAGGTGAACGGGAAGCTGTCGGGCGCTTTCGCGCTGTCTAGGTCGGTCCGACAGGGTTGTCCACTGTCTTCTCTCCTTTATGTCTTGGCGTTGGAGCCCCTCCTTCGCCGGCTAAGGGACGAGACTGGCAGTCCGGTCCTGCGTGGAATTGAAGTCCCTGGCGGAGCTCGAGCCAGGGTTTCTGCGTACGCCGATGACGTAACGACCTTTGTGTCCTCCCGCAGGGACATAGAGCGGTACACCAGGCGCTTGTACGGTACGAGAAGGTGACAGGGGCCAGAATCAACTGCGACAAGTCATCCGGCTTGCGGTTAGGTGCCTGGAAGGGAGTTTCCCTCCCGGGGCCCTTCAGCTGGACGGACGGGCCGGTCAAGCTCCTCGGAGTTTGGTTCGGTCCGGACTTACAGCTGGAGAAAAACTGGTCAGAAGTACTGGCAAAGGTCGGCGCGTCGGTCAAGATTTGGCGTCGACGGGGTCTCTCCGTGAAGGGCTTGGCGGAGGTGTGTAACACATACCTCTTTCCCATGATCCTTTACCGGCTGTCAGTACTTCCCCTTTGTGACGATCATGAGAAGGCGCTCGAGCGTTTGCTATTCTCCTGTCTTTGGAGAGGACGCAAACACATGGTCGACAAAGGAGTCTGTTGCCTCCGTCCGTGTCAAGGGGGTCTGGGGATGCCACACTTGAGGAGCCACGTGCTCGCTTCAAGGTTGGCATTCCTCAGGCGCGCGTTAGAGGAAGATCGGTTGCTTGCGGGGGTAGTGAGGGACATGTTCCCTTGCCTTACCATCACGCCCCCGACCCTATGGCTGACCGTCAGGCCTTGGGTGCGACCGAAATTCCTCCTCGAATGTCTGGCGGCTTTACAGGCCATTCCACGGTCCAGTGACCTTTCACAGCCTAGGAAAATCTTCTATCGGGGATTAGTGGAGGGTGCCGTGAAGGATAAGCTGTGGAGTAAGCTCGGCATGTCGAGAGTGGAGTACCGCTCTCATTGGTCTTGGGCGCCAGGTGCAGATTGGCTCAGCAACTCTGAGTTTTCTCTGACCTGGCGATTGGCTCGGAATGGTTTGTCTCTCAATGACAAGCGTTTCGCAATGGGCCTGGCGGATTTGCCAGATTGTGAACGTTGCAACCTTGGAATTAAGGAGACGTCTGCGCACGCCTTCTTCCATTGTTCGCGCGTTCGCCCGTTGTGGGCGCGTGTCGGCGAGTTGACTGCTCGTATCGCGCCGCGGGAGCTCGTGCTCATTGATCGCGCATACGCTGTGGACAATGTGTTGCCCCCGTACTCTGGAGTGAAGCGGATGGTGTTTCTGACGCTGCTGGCTTCGGCTAGAATGGTGATATGGACGACGCGACTGGAGGAAGTCTTGCGGGGCGGTCGTCTTTCGGATCAGGATCTAATCCGATATTTTGAGCACCAGCTCAAAATGAAGATTAGAACTGAACGGAAACGGCTGCACCCGATAGACTTTTGCGAAAGGTGGATACATGCAGCGAGCCTGGTTCGTGTGACCGGGGCTAGCCTTGATTTTCTTTTTTAGATCTGCTAATCACATCGGGGGGGATTCCTTTGGAACCCTTCCCGTGGTTAAGGTAGATATTCTTTTGTGTACCTAGTTAATGTGAGTGTATGGGTTGTCCTAGCCTGTTCCCGGCTCCAATACTTTTGTTATGATCCAGTTCGAGATCCCCTTTGTCCATCGTTATTTTGTCCCGTTTTACTCTCGGCTGGGTCAGCCTTATATATTCCCCAGTCCAATTTATTTTAACCTGCTTCTCCTTTCCCCTGTAGAAAGAGAGCTACTTGATTTTGCCTTTTAAGGCAGAATACAGTGGCCTCTTTAATTATGAGGGTGTGTTTGGGTCTTACTAACACTCTGTATATGATGTTCATTTGAAATTGTTTTTATGTTGGGGATTTTCTGTTTCTTCATACCCCTTCCCATCATGTCATTTCATGTATAAATTTTTAAATCTATTTTTGTATTATATTTGTAAATAAGTCTTAAATTTTTATGTACATTTTGGGGCGTTTTTTAGGTCCCTGGTATGGTTTTTTGCGGCATTTTGGTGTACGATATGTATGAGTGTTGATGGACAAATTCTTATGGTGATTGAGAAAAATTGTAACGTATGTATGGGTCGTGAATCCGATTAGCTAGGTATAAGATAGAGTACTGAAGACCACCCCAAGTTTTGTACCCCCACCCATTTTTCGGCCTTGTGCCATAATTCTTTGTAATTAAAGAATAAATAAAACGAGCCATTTCTTACCCATAATTGCGTTCCGTGGTTTTTATGGGTAGGATCAAAGTGTAGTATCTGTTCCATAGTAGCTTTTACTAACACTGTGGTTTGACTGGCAATCAATTCCACTCGAGTTCATTGCTCGAGCAGCGTAAAAGTAGTGGCTATTTTATAGCTGCGAAACACCGGAAGCGATTGTCAGGTGTTCGGCCTCTTAGGAGGCATGGCCGCGGAAAGGCCAGAGGTGATCGTTCCTCCCACCACGGACTCGGTGGGAGGGAAAGAGGGTGACTGGCAACTACCGCCACGGGAGTCACCCTCAGTTCCAGCAGCATCAGGATCCGGACCAGTACCGGCACCGGTAGCAGCTCCTGCTTCTCCCAAACCTTCGACCTCCGGTTGGACAGGAGGCAAGGTCCCACTAAAGGGAGAACAGTATTATGAGGACCAGAGGCAAAAATATGCCGAATATATTAAGGGCACGGAGCTGCTGTCGGTGCCCGACGAGTTGGCCGAAATCGAGGCCAGAATTGTGACGCTCATAACCAAGGATCTGAAGACCAAAAAATACATAGGCATTAGCAGAGACAACCTCGAAGAAGCCATTAAGGCCCTAAACATCAGGGCTAAGGCGGTGGCAAGGCAGAGCAGCGCAAGCTGGGACGTCTTGCTGGGTACCGCCGACGAGGCAAAACGTTTGGCTGGAGTGGTTCTTGAAACCAAGACCCTCCAGATCCAAACGGAATACATGGGGATGTGCAAGCGCAAAATCACCTTGCATGGCGTCCCCATGGACATTTCCCAGAACCACATCGGCGCCTTCTTCGCTCAATACGGGAAGGTGGCTGAGGTGTCCGCGCTAAGTTCAAAAGCAGGCTTCCTGACCGGTGACATGGCCCTGCAGGTGACCTTGACAAAACAGCAAATCAAGGAAATACCCAACATTCTCACCTGCAGGAAGCGTGCTATCTTTGTGATAGTGGAGGGCAGGAAGCCTTGCTGTTGGGTCTGTGGGGCGGCGGAGCACGTCGCCAAGGCGTGTACGGCCAGAAATCCGGCCCCTAAGGCCCAACCAACCAAGAAGCCTGAAGGACCGGCTCCAGTAACTCCAGCATCACCAGCAGCAGCTACAGCAGCACCACCAACACCAAAGTCGGCGGCGAACAAGGAGGGAGAGTGGCAGGTGGTGAGCAGGAAAAAACCCAAAACGCCTTCACCCGTGAAGGTGCCATCACCTGCCAAAGCTCCAGCAAAATCAAAGGAGCTCACGTTGGAGAAAGCGCCTGCCAAGCGGGAGAAGAAGTCTCCCCCAAAAATAGTGCAGGAGGAGGAAAGAATGGAGGAAAGAATGGAGACGCAGAGAGCAGCATCGTTAAAACGCGGCAGAGAGGAGGAGGAGGAGCGGCAAGAGATCGCCAAGAGTCGGCGGAGAGGAAGAAGCAGAGAAAGATCGGCAACAACACCAAAGTGCTCTTCTCTGCCAACATCGCCGGTGCGTACATCCTACGCCGAAAAAGCAAGGAGCCTTCCCTCGTCCCCGCAGAAAGCTTCCCAGTCCCCTACCTTTAAATTAACCCCCCTGAGACCAGCTTCTTTAACCCCCACTCCCTCCCCTTCTCCTATGTCCACTCCCACTCGGGCAAAAAAGAAGAAAGCCCTGCCCCAGGGGGAAGCTCTACTAAAAGTGAGCGAGGATGTAGCCTCTGAGTGGTCATCTCAGAGGCGAAGACTTTTAAAACCTCTGCTGAGGCTGACCTCAGTGGAAGGCAAAGATGTAGAAGATCCCAGAAACTTTCCCCAGGCCCCAGGTGTCATCACCCTGGTAAGGAATACCGGTGGCAACCTGAGGGTCTGGGACCATATTCATGAAGCGAAAAGACATTTTGCAAACTTAAGATTGGTGCAGGAGAATACTCCGGCCCTAAAAAAAATGGCGAAGAATTGCTCGGGGAGGTTCCCTGTTTTACTCCACCCCAGTCTCTATAGGGTGGTAAAACTAACTTACCCCACGGACGTCGGCGGAATTGTCCTAGACGGACGGATTACGTCCGATGTAGGAACAGGGTCCCTAGGACAGTCCGTCGGGGTCCTATCTGCCAGAGATTTCCGGCCCGTATGCGAGTAGAGCCGTTTGTTGCATGTTTTTCTTTTTTTTTTCTCTTTCAGAACTAAAGAATGTCTATTAAGATAGCCAGCATAAATGCGAAGGGCCTGAGGGATCGGGGCAAGGCGGCTCGCCTGCTTCGTGACCTCTTGTCCTTCGGCGTGGATGTGGCCGCGATCCAAGAGACTCACTTTGTTTGCGAAGTCGACTCGTGTGTGCTGTCTAACGACTTTGTCGTCTATTCAGCATATGGGAGCCGGCTGGCCAGAGGTGTTTCTTTGCTGGTCAAGCGTACCCTGGACGCGAGGGTGGACCTTGTCCATGTCGGTGCCGAGGGCCGGCTGATCGTGGCCGATATTGCAGTGAAAAGCAAGTCGTTCCGGCTGATTGTGGTTTATGCGCCCAATGTTCAAGGTGAGCGTGTCTCTTTCTTTCGGCTGTTGGAGCCCTTCATGGTGCATTCAACACGGCTAATCTTAGTTGGGGACTGGAATGCCGTCCTAACCCCCAAATGGGATAGAGGAAGGGGCGCTAGCGGGTGGAGTGGTGATCGTAGCCTGGTTGATCTGATCGGCGATTTTGGTCTCGTCGATAGATACCGGGTCGATCATCCGGATGGGAGCATGTGGACGTGGACGCATAGTTGGCCTTCTACCCGGGTATCTGCGTACCTGGATAGGATGTTAGTGAGAGAAGCCGACATAGACTTCTTAGAATGTCCAACGTTCCACTGGTTAGGCTACTCGGACCACAAACTTGTTTGTGCCCGGGTGGCGTTAGACTTTAGGCCTAGGTTGGCTGGTTATTGGAAGTTCAATCAGTCCTTACTGGACAGGCGGGACTTTCGTGACCAGCTGACAAAACTAGTGCAGCGGGCGTTAATTGGGCGAGTCATTGGGAGTAAGTGGTGGGTTAACCTTAAGGACTCCATTAGGTCTTTCGCCACCAAATATAGCCAGCGGCTCAACTTAGATAAGGCTGCGGAGGCAAAGACACTTAGTGCTAATTTCGCCCGGGCGGAGGCTGGTGGGGATCCCCTAGAAATAGCCTTAGCCAGGGAGGCCCTGGAGCGCTCGACTAGCGGGCGCTACATGGGTCAGGTAATTAGGGCTAAGTTAAGCAAGATGTCTTCCGAAGCTGTGAACATGGGCGCGGAACTGCGCAAGGAAGAAATTCGCCATGCCGGCGACCGGTACATTCGAGAGGTACGCGACCCGGAGGGACATCTCCTTAGGTCCACCGACGACATGTGCGAGGCGTTCCGGCAGCATTTCGAGCACCGATTTACCAAGGAGCCTGGTCTCCGTGACGAGGAGTTTCGCAGCTATTTGGCTGACTTTCCCCGGCTTTTGCCGGCTGAAGCGGCTAGCTGCGAAGGGGAGATTACGGAGGACGAAATCTACGTGGCTTTGAAGAAGGTCAGCAGTGGCAAGTCGCCAGGTTTGGATGGTTTGCCCTATGAATTGTACTTGAGGATGTCGCACCTTTTTGTCCCGCTCTTGGCTGTCGTGTTCAACCACTGGTTTCGGCAGGGGTCCATCCCCGGTCGGATCACCAGGGGCGTGATCACGCTGTTGAGAAAAGGCAAGAAGGTTGGGAGGGAACTAGATGACTACAGGCCCATAACTCTGCTAAACACAGAGTTAAAGATTTTGGCCAAGATCCTGACGAATCGCTTGCAGCTAGTTGCCGAGTCTCTGTTGGAACCGGATCAGACTTGTTCTGTGAAGGGGAGAACAATTCAGAGCAACCTGCACTTGATTCGCACGATCATAGAGGGTGTAGAAGACGACGATGAGGCCGCGCTGATCAATTTAGATCAGTCCAAGGCATTTGATAGGATTGACCATGGCTACCTGGCTGCTGTCCTGCAGGCCGCCGGATTCAAACCCGACTTCAGCCGCTGGATTAGCCTTCTGTATCGCTCCCCCAAGGCTGTGGTACAGGTGAACGGGAAGCTGTCGGGCGCTTTCGCGCTGTCTAGGTCGGTCCGACAGGGTTGTCCACTGTCTTCTCTCCTTTATGTCCTGTGTTTGGAGCCCCTCCTTCGCAGGCTAAGGGACGAGACGGGCAGTCCGGTCCTGCGTGGAATTGAAGTCCCTGGCGGAGCTCGAGCCAGGGTTTCTGCGTACGCCGATGACGTAACGACCTTTGTGTCCTCCCGCAGGGACATAGAGGCGGTACACCAGGCGCTTGTACGGTACGAGAAGGTGACAGGGGCCAGAATTAACTGCGACAAGTCATCCGGCTTGCGGTTAGGTGCCTGGAAGGGAGTTTCCCTCCCGGGGCCCTTCAGCTGGACGGACGGGCCGGTCAAGCTCCTCGGAGTTTGGTTCGGTCCGGACTTACAGCTGGAGAAAAACTGGTCAGAAGTACTGGCAAAGGTCGGCGCGTCGGTCAAGATTTGGCGTCGACGGGGTCTCTCCGTGAAGGGCTTGGCGGAGGTGTGTAACACATACCTCTTTCCCATGATCCTTTACCGGCTGTCAGTACTTCCCCTTTGTGACGATCATGAGAAGGCGCTCGAGCGTTTGCTATTCTCCTGTCTGTGGAGAGGACGCAAACACATGGTCGACAAAGGAGTCTGTTGCCTCCGTCCGTGTCAAGGGGGTCTGGGGATGCCACACTTGAGGAGCCACGTGCTCGCTTCAAGGTTGGCATTCCTCAGGCGCGCGTTGGAGGAAGATCGGTTGCTTGCGGGGGTAGTGAGGGACATGTTCCCTTGCCTTACCATCACGCCCCCGACCCTATGGCTGACCGTCAGGCCTTGGGTGCGACCGAAATTCCTGCTCGAATGTCTGGCGGCTTTACAGGCCATTCCACGGTCCAGTGACCTTTCACAGCCTAGGAAAATCTTCTATCGGGGATTAGTGGAGGGTGCCGTGAAGGATAAGCTGTGGAGTAAGCTCGGCATGTCGAGAGTGGAGTACCGCTCTCATTGGTCTTGGGCGCCAGGCGCGGATTGGCTCAGCAACTCTGAGTTTTCTCTGACCTGGCGATTGGCTCGGAATGGTTTGTCGCTCAATGACAAGCGTTTCGCAATGGGCCTGGCGGATTTGCCAGATTGTGAGCGTTGCAACCTTGGAATTAAGGAGACGTCTGCGCACGCCTTCTTCCATTGTTCGCGCGTTCGCCCGTTGTGGGCGCGTGTCGGCGAGTTGACTGCTCGTATCGCGCCGCGGGAGCTTGTGCTCATTGATCGCGCATACGCTGTGGACAATGTGTCGCCCCCGTACTCTGGAGTGAAGCGGATGGTGTTTCTGTCGCTACTGGCCACGGCTAGAATGGTGATCTGGATGACGCGACTGGAGGAAGTCTTGCGGGGAGGTCGTCTTTCGGATCAGGATCTAATCCGATATTTTGAGCACCAGCTCAAAATGAAGATTAGAACTGAACGGAAACGGCTGCACCCGACAGACTTTAGCAAAAGGTGGATATATGCAGCGAGCCTGGTTCGTGTGACCGGGGCTAGTCTTGATTTTCTTTTTTAGATCTGCTGCTCGCATCGGGGTGGATTCCTTTGGAACCCCTCCCGTGGTTAAGGTAAAGTATTCTTTTGTGTACCTAGTTAATGTGAGTGAATGTGTTTGTCCTAGCCTGTTCCCGGCTCCCTTGCTTTTGTTATGATCCAGTTCGAGATCCCCATTGTCCAGAGTTATTTTGTCCCGTTTCATTCTCGGCTGGGTCAGCCTTATATATTCTCCAGTCCCATTTATTTTAACCCTGCATCTCCATTCCCCTTTAGAAAGAGAGCTACTTGATTTTGTCTTTGAAGGCAGAATACAGTGGCCTCTTTAATTATGTGGGTGTGTTTGGGTCTTACTAACACCTTGTATATGTATTCATTTGAAATTATTTTTTGTTTTGGGGATTTTTGTTTCTTCTCACCCCCTTCCCATCATATCATTTCATGTACAAATTTTTAAAGATATTTTTGTATTATATTTGTAATAAATTTTTATGTACATTTGGGGCGTTTTAGGTCCCCGGTTTGTTTTGCGGTATTTTGGTGCTTGATAAGTATGAGTGGTGATGGACAAATTCTTATGGTGAACGAGAATCAGTGTAACGTATGCATGGGTCGTGAATCTGATTAGCTAGGTATAGGATAGAGTAGCTGAAGACCACCCCAAGTTTTGTTCCCCCTCCCATTTTTCTGGCCTTGAGCCATAATTTTGTAAGATCTACAAAATAAATAAAACGAGCCATTTCTTACCCATAATTGCGTTCCGTGGTTTTTATGGGTAGGATCAAAGTGTAGTATCTGTTCCATAGTAGCTTTTACTAACACTGTGGTTTGACTGGCAATCAATTCCACTCGAGTTCATTGCTCGAGCAGCGTAAAAGTAGTGGCTATTTTATAGCTGCGAAACACCGGAAGCGATTGTCAGGTGTTCGGCCTCTTAGGAGGCATGGCCGCGGAAAGGCCAGAGGTGATCGTTCCTCCCACCACGGACTCGGTGGGAGGGAAAGAGGGTGACTGGCAACTACCGCCACGGGAGTCACCCTCAGTTCCAGCAGCATCAGGATCCGGACCAGTACCGGCACCGGTAGCAGCTCCTGCTTCTCCCAAACCTTCGACCTCCGGTTGGACAGGAGGCAAGGTCCCACTAAAGGGAGAACAGTATTATGAGGACCAGAGGCAAAAATATGCCGAATATATTAAGGGCACGGAGCTGCTGTCGGTGCCCGACGAGTTGGCCGAAATCGAGGCCAGAATTGTGACGCTCATAACCAAGGATCTGAAGACCAAAAAATACATAGGCATTAGCAGAGACAACCTCGAAGAAGCCATTAAGGCCCTAAACATCAGGGCTAAGGCGGTGGCAAGGCAGAGCAGCGCAAGCTGGGACGTCTTGCTGGGTACCGCCGACGAGGCAAAACGTTTGGCTGGAGTGGTTCTTGAAACCAAGACCCTCCAGATCCAAACGGAATACATGGGGATGTGCAAGCGCAAAATCACCTTGCATGGCGTCCCCATGGACATTTCCCAGAACCACATCGGCGCCTTCTTCGCTCAATACGGGAAGGTGGCTGAGGTGTCCGCGCTAAGTTCAAAAGCAGGCTTCCTGACCGGTGACATGGCCCTGCAGGTGACCTTGACAAAACAGCAAATCAAGGAAATACCCAACATTCTCACCTGCAGGAAGCGTGCTATCTTTGTGATAGTGGAGGGCAGGAAGCCTTGCTGTTGGGTCTGTGGGGCGGCGGAGCACGTCGCCAAGGCGTGTACGGCCAGAAATCCGGCCCCTAAGGCCCAACCAACCAAGAAGCCTGAAGGACCGGCTCCAGTAACTCCAGCATCACCAGCAGCAGCTACAGCAGCACCACCAACACCAAAGTCGGCGGCGAACAAGGAGGGAGAGTGGCAGGTGGTGAGCAGGAAAAAACCCAAAACGCCTTCACCCGTGAAGGTGCCATCACCTGCCAAAGCTCCAGCAAAATCAAAGGAGCTCACGTTGGAGAAAGCGCCTGCCAAGCGGGAGAAGAAGTCTCCCCCAAAAATAGTGCAGGAGGAGGAAAGAATGGAGGAAAGAATGGAGACGCAGAGAGCAGCATCGTTAAAACGCGGCAGAGAGGAGGAGGAGGAGCGGCAAGAGATCGCCAAGAGTCGGCGGAGAGGAAGAAGCAGAGAAAGATCGGCAACAACACCAAAGTGCTCTTCTCTGCCAACATCGCCGGTGCGTACATCCTACGCCGAAAAAGCAAGGAGCCTTCCCTCGTCCCCGCAGAAAGCTTCCCAGTCCCCTACCTTTAAATTAACCCCCCTGAGACCAGCTTCTTTAACCCCCACTCCCTCCCCTTCTCCTATGTCCACTCCCACTCGGGCAAAAAAGAAGAAAGCCCTGCCCCAGGGGGAAGCTCTACTAAAAGTGAGCGAGGATGTAGCCTCTGAGTGGTCATCTCAGAGGCGAAGACTTTTAAAACCTCTGCTGAGGCTGACCTCAGTGGAAGGCAAAGATGTAGAAGATCCCAGAAACTTTCCCCAGGCCCCAGGTGTCATCACCCTGGTAAGGAATACCGGTGGCAACCTGAGGGTCTGGGACCATATTCATGAAGCGAAAAGACATTTTGCAAACTTAAGATTGGTGCAGGAGAATACTCCGGCCCTAAAAAAAATGGCGAAGAATTGCTCGGGGAGGTTCCCTGTTTTACTCCACCCCAGTCTCTATAGGGTGGTAAAACTAACTTACCCCACGGACGTCGGCGGAATTGTCCTAGA
>JBBBDQ010002931.1:72500-143890 GCA_037127315.1 Ascarosepion bandense | reverse complement strand
TATATTTATAATTTTTGTCTAAAAGTTTTTCAAATGTTTTCTAAGGTTTCAGAAAATTCTTAATTCTGTTTGTTTTACAGAAGATAAACAAAATTTTATCCTAATTTCTTTTTATTATCGGATACGAATGTAATTAGTATAATTCCGATTAATTATTCTGCTAATTAACAACTAATATTTAACCATGACAGCCATGAACATTTGATGACATTCATTTTCTTCACTGGTTACGTAAACAACAATTTTCTTGCCGAAAACAGGTTTTCAAAAACGTGACAATCAAAAAAGTGAAAATGTTTCCACCCCAAACAAAGCAGAAATTTTCACACACCCTTCTCGAGTCAGAATATATGTCTATATCTCTCTAAATATATTTAATTCTCTTTCACTTTTCACTCGCTCTCGGCCAATTTTATTCAATTTATGTAAGAGAAAAAAATGTCTAAACTGAAATTGAGGAGAAGAGATTAAATATATGTAACATTTTTTTTTTTATAAACCCTAACGCAAATATTATTATATATTATAAAATATCCACAATATACATTGACACCTACATGCACACAAACTCACCCACATGTAGTTAGTTTGGTAGTTTTTGTTCATCATTAAATTTGACCAGGACTCAGTTTTATTAAAAATCCTGAGTAACATTAATTTATATTTTAAATTAAAAGCTAAAATAAGGCAAAATTAATTTCATAATTTCAGAACAGAAAAATGAAATTAGTTTTTGTCGGTGAAATTCTGAGAAATAAAAAATAAATTAAATTATTATCATCAAAATTTTAAAAAATGTGCAAACTATTCTTGTAAATATTCATTATTCATCGAAAACATAATTTTTAAGGAAATAGTGTCCCAACTAAACCTTTTTTATAAATTAAGAATCTCTCTTGAAACTTATTTATAAGCTTTAAATTGAAAGCTAAAGGATTAAATTTATTATTTCCAGTAAATAAAAAAAAACAAAAACCAAAAAAAACTTGTGTATTCAAAGAAGAAATTATATTGATTGGAATCGATATTTCTTTCTTAAAATCGCCGTCTATCTCACTTTTCTTCTTTTTCATCGATATGTAATTTTCTGCACAAACAATATCTTACAAAAATAAAATATCTGTCAGTCAGTTAAGTGCCATACGTAATTAAGGCTTGGGCGATCATGTCTCGAAAGAGACATAACTGACTAGGCAGAAGAATTTCGCACAGTAGGTTGCCATCACTTTCTGCGTTAGACTGGTTGTCAACCAAGACTATAGAACCAAATCTGTCCTGTTATTTGACCCATAGCTAGAAAAAGGAGACAAATTAATATCTTTCCCAATGGTATTTGCGCGTAAGTGAATGCAAAGAATTCAACTGGAATTCGAACTTGACTCTCCAGTTTCTCCTTCCAAGTCGTTATACTTTTCTGACATTTTATTTGAGAAATATCAGTTGATTTAATGTATAAATAATCGGGTTAACAATATTTTTACGTTAAGTTTAAAATAACACGTGGATGCATTTTTAAAACCATACAGTAGAGAATGTTATTTTCGAAGTACAAAGTATGAATTGCGTCATGGTACTCATTTTCTCATCCCGGTGCCCAACTGACCCGACTATTTCTGCCATCGACAAAATTAAAAACAAAAACGTTTCCGTGAATTTAAAAAAACAAAATATGAAATGGCGACAAAAATATGATCTTGATAGCAGAAAATATGTTTCCATCCCAACCAAATATCAACAGGCACTCATTATGACTGCCTCTGCATAAATATCCAGTCTCTCTCACTCTCTCCCTCTCTGTTTCTCAAGTGTATTCAGTTTATATTAAAGTAAAAATGTTATTTTCTTTAAAAACAGTAATCACTGTTTAAAGATAGCAACAATAAATACGCCTATACACACACTCACGCAAATATATATATATATATATATATATATATATATATATATAGTGTTTAATTGTAATATTATTTAGCGCCAAGGTTGTTATTTGTCATCGGTTATTTATGATAAAAGATATTTTGGCGAGCAGGAATTTTATCGTAAAGTGCTCGATATCAGGGTAGAGTGTTGATAGGTACAAATCGTTATAATGGTCTCACGCGTACATAACGTTGTGATCCCGAAACTTTGAAGTTGGCATGAATCTGCTCTATTAAAGTTATAAACGCTTTCTATTGTTTATATTGTTTATTGTCTTCACATTTCCGTTGTGTCAGTCTGACTATGGACTACAAGCAATATCATAAATACCGAAGGGCTTTCGTTCATTCTTATAAATTAACTCGATTATTTTTGCAATTGGTTACAGGGGAGGTGTGGAGCCTAGTGTCTCATAATTTTATCCCTAAGGTCCTTAGCCTCGGGATCCAGAGGATCGATTATGTGCGACTGTGACAACCTATATACGTATGTACGTAGATACGCAGAAATGTCTTACCCCCTTATGGTTCCATTTGATATTACTAGTGTCGCCGGTTTAACATTACCTATTATTAATATGACTCGCACCTTAGAACATTTTTGAGATCGCGGTTTAATAGAGTATTTTAAGAAAACAAAATCTCGAATGACTGTTATTTTTCTAATTATGGTGGGAAAACACTGCGACTAGGGATATAATGTACCAAGAGATTAAAGGTACTTTCACCAATAAGACTCCCTATAGCGGACTTTAACTTTTAAGTATAAATTACCGGTAACTTTTCTTTCCCCCCATTTACCCTAACTATAGTTATAACGGGCTAAAGTTTGACTTCCGTGATCGTTAAATCTCAAACGCTAATCCTTAATCTTGAACGTTATAAATGTTATATACTAATGTTCTTCTATTTGTATGGCTCTATTTCTCATTTTTCATTATTTTGTCTTTATATTTTTCATCTACCTATCCGTTATTATCTAGTACCCTTTATAATTTACTTTTTACTTTGTATATATATATATGTATTTATTTATTTATTTATTCTTTACATTCGATCTTATGAGTATAAATTACCGAGAACTTTTCTTCTCTCTCTTTTCTTTAACTATATTTATAATGTGTTTAACCTTGAGACTTTCAACTGTTTTTAAAATCAAGTAAACGGAAGGGAATTCCACGGGCGGGAATTGCGAGAAAAGAAGCTGTGGAAGTAGAATTTGCGTTTACATTTTATTGATTTCACACTAAAAGGGTGGGACCTAGTTGCTAATCTTGTGGCTAGAGTAAATTCATATATAGGGGACACCTGTGAGCTTAGTTCATCGGAGCAAAATCCGTGAAAGTATTTGTAGAAGAGACACAGGGAAGCCACATTGCGCCGGTGAGAAAGTGACTGTATCTGAGCTGCCAAGTCGGGATCGATCACATTCAGACGGGAAAAACTTCCAAGCCCTTCACAGAAAACCGACCTTCTTAGCAGCGGATTTAGCTATAAATTATATACAGTCTTTCCTTTTGTGTTCTGATGTGAGAGTTAACTCGTAGAGGCGCAGTGTTTTGCTTTCAGGGAGACTAGCCTCATCCATGTTAATGGGGTGGTGGGTAGGAGCAATTGTCTGTGATGGTTAATAGATAGCAGCTTCGTTATGGAAGCATTAAAATTCACGAGCCATTTCTTACCCCAGTCCGCCACGGATTGCAGGTCCTTTTCAAGCTCGGCAGCGAGATTAGCTTTGTCAGCCTCGGCAGGTTTTTGATCGAGGCGAGAGTAAACCGTAGTGTCGTCAGCGCATATGCCTACTTGGGATTTTATTACATCGGGGAGATCGTTAATGTAGCTAAGGAAAAAGCATAGGACCAAGAATAGAGCCTTGAGGGACACCCGAGTTTGTATGATAGCATTGGGAGACATGTCCGTTCAATACTACCTTCATTGTGCTATTTGAAAGAAATGACCGGATTAGTTCAAACAATGGTCCAGTTATACCATAGCCCCGCAGCTTGCATAGAAGGCCAGCATGCCAGACTCTGTCAAACGCTTTGGAGACATCTAGGGCAACAGTTTGGGATTCGCCGTTCTTGTCGAGAGCCTGATGTATGTACTCAGTGATGGTCGTGAACATATCAACTGTAAACCTGGTGAAGCGGAAACCATACTGCTTCTCAGATAATAGTCTGTAGATGTTGAACCGACTCGGCGTTGATGATGGTTTCCAGTTTTATTTCAAGTTGGAGAATTTTAAAAGGTTCAAGTCTAGCCAAACACCCCTAATCAGGGCGGCATTGTTACATAGTAAACCAATTAAATTAAAGGAATTTCTAATTTGAAGAATATAAGAGAAGACATTGAAATAATTTATTGGGGCCTTAACATTAATACTTGATTAAAATAGAGATCATTAAAACCAACTGGAAGTTTATCTAAATAAAAAAATAGCATAGTTTTATTGCATTTTTGTTTTCAGTTTTCAGTTTTCGGTGCAGATTTTCTAAAAAAAAAGGGCTAATTTTGAAACAAAAGCAAAAAAAAAAACAAACAAAAAAAAACAGTTGATTAGCATTCCCCAAAGACTCCTGAATTTAATTAATATTAGGGATATGGGTGAACTCCCTCAAATTTCTAGACATTTCAGGAAATTAGTTGATGGTGGGGGTAACATATTTAAAAAAATATTTTAATAAGATTTTTAAAAATCTTGCTGGATCCTTTTTCGGTCTTCTTCATCAGTGATCCTGATGAGGAATGCTTCGAGCCTCTGGGAAATATCTGAATGTAATTTTTGTTTTATCCATCGTTTGTACTGGATATGGACCATGGCGTGTCCCGCTTTTTCAGCGACTATACGGGCTTTCCTTGAATTGACGGCAAGTCTTGGTGCCAAGCCTTCAGGGATGAGTCGTAGTTCCCTGCATCGGCATAGGTATCTCAGGTGATTTGATATTCGTGCCAGCTTCAGGTAGGACTTTTCTATTCGTCTCCATATTTTTTGGCGTATCGGGTTCGTACCGATCCTTTAGTCTTTGTCTATATTTCTGAGAAGAGGTTGTATTTACACTATTTACATTATAACAACCTACTGCGGGCAATCTTCTGCCCGGTCAGTCATGTCTCTTTTGAGACATGATCGCCCAACCGTGTACAACGTATGGCACTTAACTGACTGACATTCGGACTATTGTCCTCATATTTGCGCCGAGGGCTAGGAGTTTCGAACCGAACCCTTTATTACAAACACTGGGCTATATCAATCTTATTCCTTGCCTAGAGCCTCTTCTGGTAGTCGTGAGTTTTCTCCCTCTACCCCTGTAAGTTACTGCTGTAGCCTGGTACTGAACTCATAACTATTTGGGTCAAGTCACAGGAACTAACCAACGTCTATATCCACCGGGCCAAGTAACATTAAGGACAGATTAGAGATAAGTATATCGCGATCACAAGTGACATAATTGTACAAATTCTGAATTACGTGACCTTTTAATTTACACATAAAAATTAACATACAAAAAAAAAAACTTCAGTTACACAAAAAAATTAAAAATATTTTATAAATAGGGAGACTGAACAATTTGAATTAAACTTTTTAATTTTCGATTGCTAAATATAATCTTCGCTTAATTAGTTTTTTAACTAACTCCAATAAATCTTTGATGTATTTTAAAAATACTTTTGAATCATTCTTTCTTCAGACTATAATGTCCCTAATTTTTATTATTTATTCAAGAAATTAAAAGCTTATCAAATTAAATAATGTCATCATTATATTGCATTTTATTTCACCATTCCGAGTAGATTTTCGGAAATATAGGCAATTTTTTCAAAAAAATAATAGATGACTTACATTCCCTAATGAATACTGCGTTTAACTCATAAAACCATTTATCGCAGTAAAATTTAATTTCTTAAAATTTCATGCATTTACTTGAAAGTGGGTTAACAAATGTAAAAAAAATATTAAGAGCTTTTAAACATAATAGATTAAAAAATAATTTCATTCATTTGTGAATAAGTCCTGAAATTTTTATTAAAATCCAACAATTATTTGATTTTTGTAAGAATTTTTAAATTAAGGTGTTTGTCACCGGAAAACAACTGAGTGATGTAATATTAGGTTTTCCATAAACTCTCGTAATGATTTGGTTACCCGTTAACTCAAATCAAAACCAAAACAAGATTTATTTTAGCAAAATTTCGAACGTGTTAGAAGAGATTAAAAAAATGTTTAAGATGTTTTTGACAAAGTGTTCGAAGCCATCATCAACGCCGAGGTGGTTCAACATCTCACTGCCCACAGACTCTTCTCTGACAAAAAAGTCTACTGTTGATATGGTCACGACCATCACTGAGTATATACACCAGGCACTCGACAAGAACGTTGCCCTACATATCTCCAAAGCGTTTGACAGAGTCTGGTATGCTGGCCTTCTATGCAAGCTGCGGAGCTATGGTATAACTGGACAATTGTTTGAACTAATCCGGTCATTTCTTTCAAATAGCACAATGAAGGTAGTATTGAACGGACATGTCTCCCAATACTATCATACAAACTCGGGTGTCCCTCAAGGCTCTATTCTAGGTCCTATGCTTTTTCCTTAGCTACATTAACGATCTCCCCGATGTAATAAAATCCCAAGTAGGCATATACGCTGACGACACTACAGTTTACTCTCGCCTCGATCAAAAATCTGCCGAGGCTGACAAAGCTAATCTCGCTGCCGAGCTTGAAAAGTACCTGCAATCCGTGGCGGACTGGGGTAAGAAATGGCTCGTAAATTTTAATGCTTCCATAACGAAGCTGCTACCTATTAACCCCCCACCTCATTAGCATGGATCAGACTACTCTCCCTGAAAGCGAAACACTGCGCCTCTACGGGTTAACTCTCACAACAGACCACAAATGGAAAGACTATATAGAATCTATAGCTAAATCCGCTGCTAAGAATGTCGGTTCTCTGTGTAGGGCCTGGAAGTTTTTCCCATCTGAAACAATTCTGCACATTTATAAATTTACCATCCGCCTGTGCATTGAATATTGCTATCATATCTGGTCGGGTGCTCCTGCTATCCACCTAGGTGTCCTCGACAATATCCAAAGGAGAATCTGTAATGTGATCGATCCCGACTTGGCAGCTCAGATACAGTCACTTTCTCACCGGCGCAATGTGATTTCCCTGTGTCTCTTCTACAAATACTTTCACGGCTTCTGCTCCGATGAACTTACCTCACTGGTGCCCCCTATATATGAATTTACTCGAGCCACAAGATTAGCAACTAGGTCCCACCATTTTACTGTGAAACCAATAAAATGTAAACGTAAATTCTGCTCCACTTCCTGACACCCCCTATAACTTGTCACTCTTTCTCGTAACATTCCTCCTATGTCAACCCCTGCACAACTGTGGCAGTAAAATGCCTTGCTTTGGGGGATATGATTATATATATATACAAAGCGTTTATAACTTTAAAAGAGCTGATTCATGCAAACTTCAAAGTTTCGGGATGACATCGTTATGTACGAGTGAGAACATTATAACGATTTGTACCTATCAACACTCTACCCTGATATCGAGCACTTTACGATAAAATTCCTGCTCGCCAGAATACCTTTTATAATTAATAACCACTGATAAATAACAACCTTGGTGCTAAATAATATTACATTTAAACACTACATAAATATTTGCGTGTGTGTAGAGTGGTATTTATTGTTTTTATCTTTAAACACTGCTTCCTGTTTTGAAAGAAAATGACATTCTTACTTTAATATAGACTAAATACACTTGAGAAAGAGAGAGAGGAGAATGAGTGAGAGATTTGATATTTATGCAGAGGCAGTCATAATGAGTGTATGTTGATATTTGGTTGGGATGGAAACATTTTCTCTGCTATCGTGATCATATTTTGGTCGCCGTTTTAGATTTTGTTTTTCAAATTCACGGAATTTTTTTTTTTTGTTTTTAATTTTGTCGATTGCAGAAATAGTAGGGTCAGTTGGGCACCGGTATGAGAAAATGAGTTCCATGACGCAATTCACACTTTGTAATTCGAAAATAACATTCTCTACTGTTTTGTTTTAAAAATGCATTCATGTGTTATTTAAACTTACCGTAAAAATATTTTTTTCAATCTGATTATTTACACTTTAAATTAACTAATATTTCTCAAATAAAATTTCAGTAAAGTATATCGACTTGGAACGAGAAACTGGAGAGCCAAGTTCGAATTCCATTTGAATCCCTTGCATTCACTTACACGCAAATACCCTTGGGAAAGATATCCCGTCTCTTTTCTCCAGCTATGGGTCAAATAACAGGACAGATTTGGTTCTATAGTCTTGGTTGACAACCAGTCTAACGCAGAAAGTGATGGCAACCTACTGTGCGAAATTCTTCTGCCTAGTCAGTCATGTCTCTTTCGAGACATGATCGCCCAAGCCTTAATTACGTATGGCACTTAACTGACTGACAGATATTTTATTTTTGTAAGATGTTGTTTGTGCAGAAAATTACATATCGATGAAAAAGAAGAAAAGTGAGATAGTCGGCTATTTTAAGAAAGAAATAACGATTCCAATCAATATAATTTCTTCTTTGAATACACAAGTTTGTTTTTTTGTTTTTTTATTTACTGGAAATAGTAAAATTAATCCTTTAGCTTTCAATTTAAAGCTTAAAAAGAAGTTTCAAGAGAGATTCTTAATTTATAAATAAGGTTTAGTTGGGACACTATTTTCTGAAGAAAAATGTTTTCGATGAATAATGAATATTTACAAGAATAGTTTTCACTTTTTAAAAATTTTGATGATAATAATTTATTATTTATTTCTCAGAATTTCACCGACAAAAACTAATTTCATTTTTCTGTTCTGAAATTATGAAATTAATTTTGCCTTTTTTAGCTTTTAATTTAAAATATAAATTAATGTTACTCAGGATTTTTAATAAAACTGAGTCCTGGTCAAATTTAATGGTGAACAAAAACTACCAAACTAACTACATGTGGGTGAGTTTGTGTGCATGTAGGTGTCACTGTATATTGTGGATTTTTTATAATATTTAATAATATTTGCGTTAGGGTTTATAAAAAAAATGTTACATATATTTAATCTCTTCTCCTCAATTTCAGTTCAGACATTTTTTTCTCTTATATAAATTGAATAAAATTGGCCGAGAGCGAGTGAAAAGTGAAAGAGAATTAAATATATTTAGAGTGATATAGACATATATTCTGACTCATATCGAGAAGGGTGTGTGAAAATTTCTGCTTTGCTTGGGGTGGAAACACTTTCACTTTTTTGCTTGTCACGTCTTTGAAAACCTGTTTTCGGCAAGAAAATTGTTGTTTACGTAACCAGTGAAGAAAATGAATGTCATCAAATGTTCATGGCTGTCATGGTTAAATATTAGTTGTTAATTAGCAGAATAATTAATCGGAATTATACTAATTACATTCGTATCCGATAATAAAAAGAAATTAGGATAAAATTTTGTTTATCTTCTGTAAAACAAACGGAATTAAGAATTTTCTGAAACCTTAGAAAACATTTGAAAAACTTTTAGACAAAAATTATAAATATACTTCAATGTGAAGAAATGTGTCACAAATTGAAGTACATCAAAATACTTACAAGAATAATTTTCACTTTTTAAATATTTTGCTGATAATAATTTATTATTTATATATATTTGCTTTATTATTTATAAAAAAAAATTACGCATCTCTCTCTTTCTTTAATTTCAGTTCAAACACATTTATATCTAATCTAGATTAAATTATGCTTGAACAGTGGACTTGAATCTACGTGTTCTTTCACTTTCTTACTATATATATATATATATATATATATATATATATATTCAAAACATATACTGTTAAATATAAGTGTCTATTATGTTTAATCATGGGCCGTTCTAAACGTCGTATTTTGGCTTTAATTTCAGTTGAAAATAAAGACAAAAATTCTTCAACATTTGGATAATTTTTTATTAATTTGGTTCTAAGCTTATTGTGTTACCGTCTTAATAACCTCTCCGAAGATGGCTCATGTGAACCGAAAGCTTAGAACCAAATTAATAAAAAAATATCCAAATGTTGGAGAATTTTTGTCTTTATTTTCAACTGAAATTAAAGCCAAAACGGCTCAGGATTAAACATAATAGACATTCATTGTCTCTTATATTTAACAGTATATGTTTAGATAATTATTTGTTGCCTCGATACACTATATATATATATATATATATATATATATATATATAAATGTATGAGTTTTTGTGTATGTAGGTATATTCTGGATTTTATCTATAATATTTAACTAATAATATGTGCGTTATTGATTAGCAAAAAAATTACTTAACACTTTCTCTCCTCTCTCTGTCTCTCTCTTTCATTCTTCAATTTCAGTTTAGACACATTTTTATCTATAGATTGAATAAAATTAGCCCAGAGGGAGAGAGCAAAAGAGAACGAAATATAAAGAAAGAGAGATGAACATATATACAGACGCATATCTATAAGGGTGTGTCCAAATTTGTGCTTGGGTGGAAAAAAACTATTTCAATGCTCCGTTGATCACTTTTTTGAAAACCTGTTTTCGGCAACAAAATAGTTGCTTACGTAAACAGTGAAGAAATGTAGGTCATCGAATGTCCATAGCTGTCATAATTAGATATTAGTTGTTAATTAGTAGAATAATTAATCGTAAATATGCTAATTATATTCGTATCCGTTATTAAAAAGATATTAGTATAAAATTTTGTTTAACTTCTGTAAAACAAATAGAATTAAGAATTTTCTGAAGCCTTAGAAAACATTTGAAAAAATTTGAGGCAAAAATTAGAAATATACTTCAATGTGAAGAAATGTGTCAGAAACTGAAGTACATATCAATAAAAACAAGATCTTTTCATGATTAAAATTTTCTTCTTTTCGGCGATATTGAAACAATAAAATGTTTGTACATATTATACGATGGGTAAATTGTCGTCGCTTTTCATCGTCAATTTCATACATTTTTTTTTTTACAATTCAGATTAAATATAACTGAAATCAACTAATATTTCTCAAATAAAATTTCAGAAAAGTATATTTTATTTTCGGAAGATAGTTTAATGCAGAAAATTGCATAGCGATAAACAGCGATTGAAATAAGGGCAACTATTTTAGGAACAAAAATCGATTAATCAATATAATTTCGGTTTCAAATACACCACAGTATGTTCCTTACTTGAAATAGTAAATTTAATCCTAGCTTACTTGGTATCTTCAAAATATTTTTTCTGATCCAGTCTGAAAGCAAATAACGTGTTCTATTAAATTATTAATAATTTAATAAAACACGTTATTGTTTTAAAATTTTATATATAATCATATTTATTTATCGGAATTTCACAGACAAAAACGAGTTTCATTTTGTCTGTTCTGCAATTGAATCATTTTAGTTATTATGTTAAAATATAAGTTAATGTTTTCCAGGATTTTGTTCTGATTAAATAAACTCAACTTTCAAAAATTAAAACATAATAAATCTTTACTAATTAATATTGAACTATTTGTTTAAATATACGTACCGCCACAAACTTTCTAATAATATATGAGAAACTAATTTAAAAAAATTTCAATATTATAATTAAATTTTAATGTTGGTTTTATTTGAAAGATTATGACGCAAAATCCGAATTAAAATAAAATTAATTTCCCTGAATGAAAATAATTTTAGTTATTTTTAAACAATTGGCACGTTTTTTTTATCGTCACTCATTCAGGTGCCATTTTACGCGAAAAAAGCTAACAAATTTCTATTAACTTTTAAAAGCAAACAAATATTTAAAGATGAAAAACCTTTATTGACGATTTAATTTTAGTTTTAACTGAAAGCTAAATGACTAATTTTATTATTTCCAGTAAGTAAAATACTTCGATCCATTTCAAATAGAAATTATATCGATTGGAATTGGAATTTTACTATGATTACAATTACAATACATTATCCATAATAATTTAATAAAACACGTTATTTGCTTTCAGACTGGATCAGAAAAAATATTTTGAAGATATCAAGTAAGCTAGGATTAAATTTACTATTTCAAGTAAGGAACATACTGAGGTGTATTTGAAACCGAAATTATATTGATTAATCGATTTTTGTTCCTAAAATAGTTGCCTATAACCCCTTATTTCAGTCGCTGTTTATCGCTATGCAATTTTCTGCATAAAACTATCTTCCAAAAATAAAATATACTTTTCTGAAATTTTATTTGGGAAATATTTTTTGATTTCAGTTATAATTAATCTGAATTGTAAAAAAAAAAATGTATGAAATTAACGATGAAAAGCGACGACAATTTACCCATCGTATAATATGTACAAACATTTTATTGTTTCAATATCGCCGAAAATAAAAAAATTTAAATCATGAAAAGATCTTGTTTTTATTGATATGTACTTCAGTTTCTGACACATTTCTTCACATTGAATATATTTCTAATTTTTGTCTCAAATTTTTTCAAATGTTTTCTAAGGCTTCAGAAAATTCTTAATTCTGTTTGTTTTAAAGAAAAACAAAATTTTATCCTAATTTCTTTTTATTATCGGATACGAATGTAATTAGTATAATTCCGATTAATTATTCTGCTAATTAACAACTAATATTTAACCATGACAACCATGAACATTTGATGACATACATTTTCTTCACTGGTTACGTAAACAACAATTTTCTTGCCGAAAACAGGTTTTCAAAAACGTGAGAAGCGAAAAAGTGAAAGTGTTTCCACCCCAAACAAAGCAGAAATTTCCACACACCCTTCTCGATATGAGTCAGAATATATGTCTATATCTTTCTAAATATAATTAATTCTCTTTCTCTTTTCACTCGCTCTCTCTCTCTCTCTCTCTCTCTCTCGGCCAATTTTATTCAATTTATATTAGAGAAAAAATGTCTAAACTGAAATTGAGGAGAGAGAGATTAAATATATGTAACAATTTTTTTTATAAACCCTAACGCAAATATTATTAAATATTATAAAAAATCCACATTTACACAGGGGCGATATATATATATATATATATATATATATATATATATATATATATATATATATATATATACAAAGCGTTTATAACTTTAATAGAGCAGATTCATGCCAACGTCAAAGTTTCGGGATCACAACGTTATGTACGCGTGAGACCATTATAACGATTTGTACCTATCAACACTCCACCTTGATATCGAGCACTTTACGATAAAATTCCTGCTCGCCAAAATACCTTTTATCATTAATTAACAAGAATTAATTAACAGAGAATTAACAAGCTTGGCGGTAAAAATATTACAGTGCAACACTATATATATATATATATATATATATATATATATATATTTGCGTGAGTTTGTGTATAGGCGTATTTATTGTTTTTATCTTTAAACTGTGCTTCCATTTTTTAACGAAAATAACATTTTTACTTTAATATAGACTGAATCCACTTGAGAAACAGAGAGAGAGAGAGAGAGAGAGAGAGAGATTGGATATTTATGCAGAGGCAGTCATAATGAGTGTCTGTTGATATTTGGTTGCGATGGAAACATATTCTCTGCACTCGTGATCATATTTTTGTCGCCGTTTTAGATTTTCTTTTTTAAATTCACGGAAACGTTTTTGTTTTTAATTTTGTCGATTGCAGAAATAGTAGGGTCAGTTGGGCACCAGCATGAGAAAATGAGTTCCATGAAGCAATTCACACTCTGTAATTCGGAAATAACATTCTCTACTGTTTTGTTTTAAAAATGCATTCATGTGTTATTTTAAACTTAACATAAAAATATTTTTTAATCTTATGAGTTATACTTTAAATCAACTGATATTTCTCAAATAAAATTTTAGAAAAGTTTATCGACTTAGAACGATAAACTGGAGAGCCGAGTTCGAATACTAGTTGAATTTTTTGCATTCACTTACGCGCAAATACCCTTGGGAAAGATAATAATCCGTCTTTTTTCTCCAGTTATGGGTTAAATAACAGGATAGATTGGGTTTTATAGTCTGGGTTGACAACCAGTCTAACGCAAAAAGTGATGAGAAACTACTCCGGGAAATTCTTCTGCCCAGCCAGTCATGTCTCTTTCGAGACATGATCGCCCATGCCTATCTTACGTACGGCACTTAATTGACTGACAGATATTTTATTTTTGTAAGATGTTGTTCGTACAGAAAATTGCATATCGATGAAAGACAAGAAAAGTGAGATAGTCGGCTATTTTAAGAAAGAAATATCGATTTCAATCAATATAATTTCTTCTTTAAATACACAAGGTTTTTGTTTATTTACTGGAAATAGTAAATTTAATCCTTTAGCTTTCAATTTAAAACTTATAAATAAGTTTCAAGAAAAATTTTTAATTTATAAATAAGATTTAGTTGGGAGACTATTTCCTTAAGAAAAAAAAAGTTTTCGATGAATAATGAATATTTACAAGAATAGTTTTCACTTTTTTAAAATTTTGATGATAATAATTTATTTTTTATTTCTCAGAATTTCACCGACAAAAACTAATTTCATTTTTCTGTTCTGAAATTATGAAATTAATTTTGCCTATTTTAGCTTTTAATTTAAAATATAAATTAACGTTACTCAGGACTTTTAACAAAACTGAGTCCTGGTCAAATTTAATGATGAAGAAAAACTAACAAATTAACTATATGTGGGTGAGTTTGTGTGTATGTAGGTGTCAATGTATATTGTGGATTTTTTATATTTAATATTATTTGCGTTAGGGTTTATAAAAAAAATTTCTTAAATATATTTACTCTCTCTCTCTCTCTCTCTCTCTCTCTCTCTCTCTCTCTCTCTCTCATTCTCTCTCCTCAATTTCAGTTTAGACATTTTTTCTCTAATATAAATTGAATAAAATTGGCCGAAGTGAATGAATTATTTTTAGAGAAATATAGACATAGACTCATATCGAGAAGGGTGTGCCGAAATTTCTGCTTTGTTTGGGGTGGAAACACTTTCACTTTTTCGCTTCTCACGTTTTTGAAAACCTGTTTTCGGCAAGAAAATTGTTGTTTACGTAACCAGTGAAGAAAATGTATGTCATCAAACGTCCCTGGCTGTCATGGTTAAATATTAGTTGTTAATTAGCAGAATAATTAATCGGAATTATACTAATTACATTCGTATCCGATAATAAAAAGAAATTAGTGTAAAATTTTGTTTTCCTTTAAAACAAACAGAATTAAGAATTTTCTGAAGCCTTAGAAAACATTTGAAAAAATTAGAGACAAAAATTAGAAATATACTTCAATGTGAAGAAATGTGTCAAAAACTGAAGTACATATCAATAAAAACAAGATCTTTTCATGATTGAAATTTTCTTATTTTCGGCGATATTGAAACAATAAAATGTTTGTACATATTATACGATGGGTAAATTGTCGTCGCTTTCTATTGTTAATTTCCTTTTTATAAATCAGATTAATTATAATTGAACTCAACTAATATTTCTCAAATAAAATTTTAAAACATCAAAGTTTTTCATTTTTAAAAATTTGTTTGCTCTTTAAAAGTTAATAGAAATTTGTTTGCTTTTTTCTCATAAAATGGCGCCTGAATGAGTGACGATAAAAAAAACGTGCCAATTGTTTGAAAATGCCTAAAATTATTTTCATGCAGGAAAATTAATTTTTATTTTAGTTCGGATTTTGCGTTATAATCTTTCAAATAGAACCAAAATTAAATATTATTATAATATTTAAATTTTTTAAAATACGTTTTTCAGATATTTTAGAAAATTTGTGGTGGTACGTATATTTAAGCAGCAAACGAATAGTTAAATATTAATTAGTAGAGATTTATTATGTTTTAATTTTTGGAAGTTCAGTTTATTTAATCGGAATAAAATCTTGGATAACATTAACTTATATTTTAACGTAAAAGCTAAAATGATTTAATTACTGAACAGACAAAATGAAACTCATTTTTGCCTGTGAAATTCTGATAAATAAATAATATATGATTATAAATAAAATTTTAAAACAATGAAAACAATTCTTGGAAAAATTCATTATTTATGGAAAAGTTTTTCTTACGACAATATTATCCTTAATAGATTTTATTTATAAATGAAAAATCTTACTTGAAAGCTAAAGGATTACATTTACTTTTTCTAGGAATTAAAAAAATACATCCATTTCTTCCTGGTTTTCAATGCATTCCTATAGGAAAATCATTAATAATGGATTTATTTTATACAAATGATAACCTTATTTTATATTTAATGCTTTGCATTATAAGTATTGAGTACTTTTTAATAAAACTTTATTTTGGTCTTACTTACTCTTTATCTCATCATTCAGATCTACATTTGACTCCAAACTCACAATTTTACTCGGTACTACTGTCTCTCATGTCTACCACATAATAAATAATAATACTCTTTTCCTCACGTCTTCATGTTTCGCCATTTTACAAGTATTTTCGTATATAAAAATGTTAGAAGGTTTAATTAAAAAAACTGACATAAATTTCTAATTTTCTTAATTTCTCCGATCAAAACAACTTTCACTTCGTTCAGCCATCATGAAATTACTTTCTAATTTCTTTTAGCTTTTAATTTGAAATATAAGTTAATGTTGATTTTAATTCCGATTAAATATGCAGCCAAATATAGAATGAAAACTTAATAAATATTTACTAATTAATATTTAATTACTTGTTAACTTCTTATACGTACCGCCTTGAAAAACAAATAATGAAAAAAAAAATCAAACTAACAATCCTTAAATTGAATGAACAGAAATGTATTGTTTGAGAGTGAGTGAGTGTGAGTTAAAGAGAGAGAGAGAGAGAGAGAGAGAGAGAGAAATGGAGATGTGTCATAATCAAAATTATCCTTTTAATAAAAAGAAATTATTTGTAAAAAGCAATCGAGGTCAAAAGTAATCGGAATTTCCTGATGAAATTTCGAATTGGCGAAATTTACATTTCCACGAATTCACCAACAAAACTAGTTTCACTTTGTCGTTGTTTCAAACTAATTAATAAAAAAACATTTATGTAGTGATTTTCATTTATATTATTTATATTACTAATAATTATTCCTTATTTTAATAACTATTTTTTATATTTACTAATTAATAATCTTGCTTCATTTTATTCATTTCATTTGATTTTTTATTTTCTATCTATAATATTGAGCTGTTTTGAATTTTTTCCCGTTTCCTTATCAGTTTCAAATTTAGATTTTCTTATATTAAACAAATCTTTATTTACCTTCGTATATTTTAAATATTTCATTGAATTTTCTTTCATTTACAATTGACAAGAAATAAAAAAAACAAAATACGAATTCAAAAAATTAGTAAATACCCTGAATTTTGGAAAAATATTAAAATAATTCTCTCTTTCTTTCTTTTTTTCTCTCTTTCTCTCTCTCACTCTTTCCTTTTTATCCTTCTTTCTTTCTCTTTCTTTCTCTTTCTTTCTCTCTTTCTCTGTCCTCATTTTTTTAGTTTCCTTCTGCCACGTAAGAGTATTCGCCCCTCTCTCATAATTACATGTTGCTTCTCTCTTTCCCTCTTTTTGTGAAACGCATAACACGTGATAAAACTCTCATGTCCAGTGGCGTGTTATTTCTCGTCCAATCAAATGCCTTATATTCCGGTGACGTCATCCGTCCAATCCTCCACGATTTTCAGTCTCTTCGCCAGAATTCAAAGACGAAGCTTCAGGTTTTATTCGCTCTCGTATTTTGACGAAAACCAATTTTCAGCCAAATTGAAAAAATCCAAATCAAATGTAAGTAAGAATTTTCTCCATTTCCAAATCATCCAATCTTCTTTCCCTTCTTATTTTTCAATCATTTCATCCCCGACAGAAAAGACAATTAATAAGAATTATTTGCTTTTTAGTTTCATGAAAAAACAACCACGCCCTAATTTGTCTGTCTGTCTTCATTTTTTATTTACTTGTCTGGCTTCAAATTAAGGGAAGGATTCAAAATCACAATTAGGGGTCATCTTTTTATTAAATAGATCTTTTTTCTTGCCTTTTTTCAGTCCAAAATAGCAGAATTTGTATCTTTTGATCTTTTTATTGATCTGTCTGCCTAATTTTTTAATGAAAAAAGTACGTTCAGTAAGCAGACAATAAATTCATTTCTAATTATTTAATGGACACGTAAAATATATTATGGCACAAGGCCAGTAAAAACAGGAAAGATTGTAATTTATATAATGAAAAAAAAAGAACCACGCCCTAATTGTTTTTTCTTTCAGTTTATAATACTTGCTTCATCTATCTATCTATCTATCTATCTATCTATCTATCTATCTATCTATCTATCTATCTATCTGTCTATTTTTACTTCATTAATGACAATCATTTTGTCTAAAAAATGTCAAAATAGACAATATATTGATGTGTGAGTTTATCTATATGAGTGTGAGCGTGTATGTATAGACATACATATGTATTTAAATATATATATATATATGTGTATATGAGTGCATGTGTGTACGTACGCCGATGTGATAGATGTAAATTTATTGATCCTTATATTTGTGTGTATATATATATATTTTTTTTCTTACATACAACATGTGACCAATGACCACATGTGCATTTACTTTGCCCTCATCAGCCGCTAACCAAGGGTGAATACACAGTTTCGGTGGTTTAAAGCGGGACTGCCACCCCTGGCACCACCAGCAGCAATCGCTACTGGGCAAAGTAAATGACAGAAAAATAAAATCAATTGGCACATTGAGACAGATGATAACGCTTTAACAGTTTTTTAAAATTCAAGAGCAGAACGAGAACGGAAGAAGTAGACGACGTCATGCTTTCTTTGCGAATTTCTTCGAATTGCGCCAAATCCAGCATGACGCTTGTCGAACAATAGATTGAAGGCGACATATTTGCTTCTTTAAATCCCTTCCAGTGACGCCTATTTTCGAAAGAAATGAAATAGTGGAGTGTCCTAGAAATCCACGACAGCCAACCTCAATAGGCATCACATTACATGTCCATCCTTTTTCTATGCATTCGGCACGCACGAATTCGTACCGATTTTTCTTTCGTTCATGGGCCTCTGAAAAATTTTCTTCCCAAGGGACAGTAAGTTCAATTAGAAATATACACTTTTTAGAGTCAGACCAGAGCAAAATGTCAGGACGCTTGTCTGTCTGGAGGATGTGCACTGGAAATTTCAAAGACGTCTTCAGATCTGCTGAAACTTTCCAATCCTTTGCTCCATTTAATAATTTCATATTATTAATATTTGGTCTGTGTTTTTTCCCTGTTGGACATTTGCCTTCCTGGCAAAACTGACCCTTGGGTTCGCTAGGTCTCACAGGCTGTTTGTTGATTAGTGAGACTTGAGATGTTATAACTTCTATTAGCGCTCCCAGAACTTGATTATGCCGCCACGTAAACATTGGAAGGGATTTTGAGCATGCAGATAATACGTGACGCAAGGTACCTCGATCTTTTTGGCATATATAGCATAAATCACAGTCTATATATCCCCATTGTTTGAGGTTTGATGCGCATGGCAACAGGTCATATGTAGACCGTAAAAGGAATGATATCGCCAGTGGTTCCATTGATATTAAATTGGTCCATGATATTTTGACTGGTTCGATATCATTCCATGTTGTCCATGCACATTGTTTTGCTTGAGTAACAGCAGTGGCTGTTCTTTTTTCCTCCTCAAACATTCTTATTTCCTCGGTCACCATTTTTCTTTTTTCTTTACTGCCCATTTTAGAAAATGGCTTATATTTTGTTGTTCCCAAACCAGCCCTGTTATGTTGAACAAAACCCATTATCTCTTTAGTTCGAAGACTGGATTCTGCTTCTTCGATTGATTTTGTTACTGACCACTTGGTGCCAGCTTTTATAGTTGGGTGTGCTTCACGGACAAATTCATCTTTGGAGTCTTTCATCAACATTTGAAGACGCGCCTTCCCAACTTTAAATTCATCTACTCAAGAGGATAATGGGAGTAGGACTCTACACAAACTCTGGAAACCTACAGGTTTCCAGAGTTTGTGTAGAGTCCTACTTTCGAAAAACAGGGAGGTACTCCAAGCCATCTACGCAGATATTTGTTTGCGTGTTGTTCTATCCGCTCAATACGAGATAGGGCAATTTCATAGATTTGCATGGGCCATGAAAGACGGGGTACCAATCCAAATTCATAACACCAGGCTTTCATCTTTCCGGGCAAAAAAGTTTTATTAATTGCCTCAAGTCCTTTTATGGCTGTGTTTTGTAATTCCATCCCCCGATGTCTGTCTGTTAGGGGAATTTCGTAAAGACGTCCTAGACTCTTCACGGGGACTTCTTTTACTGTCGGCACCATATCCTCTCCAATATTAAAGTGGATTTGCCTAACAGAACCTTTAATAATTGATAAACTTCGGCTTTTCTTTGTTTTAATTCTCATTCTTACCCTGGTAAAAAGATCGAAATACAGGTCAAGTAAGCATTTAGCAGCTGTTTTTGAAGGGACAAGGATGGTAATATCGTCCATAAATGCTCTTGATGGGGGGATAATTATTTGTTTATCAGTTATTACTCCTGTTGTAATGTTAGCAGCACTTCTTAATATAAGTTCCATTGCTAACACAAACAAAAGTGGAGAAATAACGCAGCCCATCATAATGCCGATTTCAAGTGCCTGCCATCTTGTAGTATATTTTTTCATTGTAAATCTCATAAAAGCCGAACGAAAATATTTCATTATAATTTCCCTAATCTTTTCTGGGAGATGGAAATAGTTCAATGCCATATCAATTAATTTGTGGGGAACTGATCCATATGCATTAGCGAGGTCAAGCCAAATTACGTGAAGGTCTGACTTTGTCTTTTTGGCTGACATAATTGATCCCCATATCATTTCTGCATGCTCTAAACAACCAGGAAACCCGGGTATTCCAGCCTTTTGTACTGATGTATCTATATATTCATTGCTCATTATAAAGGATGTCATTCGTTGAGCGATAACACCGAAAAATATTTTCCCTTCAATATTTAAAAGTGATATTGGATGAAAATTTGCAATACCCTTTGAATTCATCTCCTTTGGTATCCAAATGCCATTAGCAAGGCACCATTCTTGTGGCACAATACCTTGCTTCCAAATTTTCTGAAGGAGACCAGTTAATATTTTGAGAACACGAGGACAGTTTTTATATAATTTATATGATATTCCATTAATTCCTGGGGCACTACCAGCTCGCGCCTTACGTACGAAATCAAGGACTTCTCCAAATTTAATATGTTGGATATCAAATTGACATATTGGATCCTTTAGTATTGGTAGGTTATCCATGGAAGAAATTGGCATATTACTCAATTTATCTGTATATGTTTTTTGTAAATGGTCCTCGATTTCCTCCTGTGATACATCAAGTTGGCCACTTTTTGATTCAACGAACAGTTTTTTAGCAAATTTCCGGGCCTGGCGTTTTTTCTTTCGATTCTTCCGTATATATATATATATGTGTGTGTTTGTGTGTGTGTTTTCATGCATCTGATTGAGTGTGTATGTTTTTACTCTCTCTCTCTCACCCTCCTCTCTCTCTCTCTCTCTCTGTCACATATACCAACACAATTTTTCTCTTCAATTTAGGTTAGAAAAATAAGGGAATTCGCCCCCCTCTCATGGTTACTTGTCCTCCCTCTTGCTTCTCTCTTTCCCCCCTCTTCTTTTTGTTGTATAAATTATTTTTCAAATTATTAATTTATTTGAATTTTTAAAATAAATAGTTTACTAGAAAATAAAAATGTTCCCCTCTTTAATCGATAGATGTTCTCTCTCCCTTGTTTCTCTTTCCCTCGTCTATATGTGTGTATAGTTGAAAATTTATTGTTTCATTTATGTGTGAGTGTATCTATATGTGTGTGAGCGTGGATGAACATACATATGTTTTTAAGTATATGTATACATAAATGTAATTTTATTTGTGTATGTATGTATGTCTATAATAGTTGTGAATTTATTGATCATTAAATTTGTGTAAGTATATGTGTGTGTGTTTCCGTGTGTGTGTGTTTCCGTGTGTATGTTTCTATGTAATATTTAATTTAACAGAAATTAAATCCTGTTTTGAAAAGATGTGCTCCACATTTTTACTCTCTCTCTCTCTCTCTCTCTCTTTCTCTCTTACACACTCTCTTCAAATTTAGGTTAGGAAAGTAAAAGAATTCACCCCTCTCTCTTTGTTCTTATGTCCTTCCTTTCTGCACTCTTCCTCCCACTCATAACCCAAATTGAAATCGAAATCAAGTGTAAGTAAGAATTTTCTCCATTTCCAAATCATCCAATCTTCTTAAATGTTTCCTTGGACATAACAAGACTCACCAAGAATTTTTTTTTAATCATTTCGCCCACAAGAAAAGCAAAGATAAAGCGACATTTTTTATTTTTGTGAAAGAAAAAAAGGAACCCCGTCTGTCTTTATTTTCTACTTTTTTTCGTTGGAAAATCAGGGAAGGATTCAAAATCACAATTTAGGGGTCATCTCTTTAATTAAAACTGCATTATTTTTGACTCTTCAAACAAATTAAATTTCTAGAAGTTTTTCTCTTCGTTTTTTTATTTTTTTATTTATTCGTCGAAATTGTTTGCTTTTCTTTCGTCGTTTTTATTTCGCTTGGACAAAATTTGTAAGAATTCGGAAAATTCGGTCCGTTTATCCATTTATTTATTTAAAAGAAAAGAAATTCCTTTTTCCCTTTTTTATTGACGGACATTTTTTGTCTGTTTATTTGTATAACATAAAAAAATCCCGCCTTTTCTTCATTCATGAAAATCTTTTTATCTAAAAAAAAATGTCAAAATAAAACAATTTCTCTCAGTCTGTCTATCTATCAATCTATTGTCCTGTCTGTCTATTAAAAGAAAAAAAAAACCGCTCTCTCATTCAGACAATTTTTTTATTTGTCTGTCAAATAAGCAGACGATAACCGGCCGCCATAATAAATTATTTAACATCTGATAATATTTAGTATGGCACAAGGTCAATAAAAAAGATCCGTCTGTCTATTTCAAAGAAATTTTTTTTCAGATAATCTTTTCTGCATTAATAAAAAATATTTTTTTGGTAAAAATCAGACAATTTCTATCATTCATTTCCAGTTTATTTATTTATCTCTTAATCCATCATTGTCAAAAATATTTAAGAATTATAATTGTCTGTCTTTAACGGATTGTCGATCAATTTATTAGTCTGTCTGTTTATTTAAAAAAAAAGAAAAATAATCTCCCTCCATCAATCTCTTTCAGAGAATCTTTTTTCTTTATTAATAAAATCAAATCCAAAACAACAATTTATATCAGTCTGTCTGTCGATCTATTTATTTATCTGTCTGTCTGTCTAAATCCCTAGCGCTAAATTTTTAATTAAAAAAGATTTAATAAGCTAATAACAGCCGCCATATTCAGTTATTTGATAGACACGTCATATATAGTATGGCACAAGGACAATAAAAACTGGAAAGATTATAATATATAAATATAACGATCTTTGTTGCTTTTATTGGCCTTGTGCCATACTAAGCTGTGATAAGTGAAGGTAATTTTTAAAAAGTATTTGAAGTCCGTGTATTTTTCGAAGAAAGTAAAAATCATCTGAAGAAATAGAAAAAAAAAAATTATTATTTTAATGGATAAAAGGAAAAAGTTAAAAGTGATTGTGAAGGCGTCAAATTGGAAATCCCTTCCCCCTTTCTCTATAGCTTTTACCCTTTCTTCCTTTTCTACCTTTTCTTTGTTTCTTTCTTTGTTTGTTTGTTTGTTTCTTTCTTGATAATCACTCTATCCTTCTTTTGACCTTTTTTATTTTTCTTTCCAGATTTTCTGAAGGAATTTTACAAATGGCGGCCAGTTTTACAGAAAGATTCCCGTGTTCGAACTGTGACCAATATTTAGATCTCTCCTCGAAGACATTGGCATGTCTTCATTCTTTGTGTCGGTCCTGCCTTGATGCCCGGTTCGAAGCAGCGACACAGGACGACGTCAAATGTCCCCAGTGCCACGCCCCGGTGGGGACACGTGACAGTTTAAGACTTTCACCATTTTTGGTGAAGATTATGACGCGCCAAAACCTGGAATTAAAAGAATGGAAATGCGACGTGTGTTTTGAAGACGACGGCACCGAATCGACCGTCAAGATTTGGTGCCCGGATTGCGAGAATCTCTCGTGCCAGAAGTGCGAGAAATACCACAGGAGATACCACCCAACACACGAAACCAGGGACCTGAGCGGCATGTCGAGGGGTGAGGCCGTGGGGGTCCTCATGACAGACGAGTGTCACCTGCACCACAAACGGAAGGACGCCTTCTGCGCCCGATGCAACCTTTGCCTGTGTGACGCGTGTTACAAGGATCACGTGACCTCTTCCCCCCAGTGTCCGCCTCGGCCGCTGTCCGTGAGGGAGGAGGCATCGAGGGAGAAGACGGCCGGCCCCACCCTGGAGCAAGAACTCCGTCAGATGGAAACCCAGATCCTTGCAATGAACGAACAGACGAGGCGATCCATTGACCAACTGTCAATGGATTGCGACTTGAAATGTTCCAAAATGTGGGAAGAGTTCGAGTCGTTCGTGGAAGAGACACGTCGGTGTTTGAAAGAGCTGTCCGACAATATGAAAAAGCCGTTAGAAAAATGGCGCCTCTCCCTAAAGGAGGGAGAAGACCTTTTGAAAAAGGTCAAGATTTGGCGCCATAATGTTGGCCAATTGTTGGGGGACGACGCCGAAGACGAGGACGTCGTTTGCGGATTACGGTTGGTGGGAGCGGAGCTTAGATCGCGGCTCCCACAATCGTTTGCCCCCCTCCAGCAAACATCGGAATTGACGGTGACATTTCCATTTTCAAAATGGTGTCACGAATCTTTGGAGTCACTTAGAAAAGAAATAATAGAGTTTACGAGGGTCGGGACATCCGGGGATTTACAGCTCCAAAAAGAATACCGTCTCCACGATTCGAACCTGGGGTGGATTCCCTCGATTCTCGCCACCGACGAAGACGATCATGTCTTTGTCTGCGATTGGTACGGCTTTTCGGTGAAAGAATTCGATGAGTTTGGGGAGTTGATTGGCCGATGGGAATTGAGGGACAGAAGAGAGAGATTCCGCTCCACGGACATTTGTCGCCTTTCCCAAGACATTTTCGTCGTCTGTTGTCCTTGGGGGGAGGGTGTGGGTGAGGGGGGAAGATTTTTCTTTTTGGAGAGAAAAAAACGCCCCCCATTTTTAAAAAAACAAAAAACAATTCACACAAAAAAGAAATTTCTTTCTTTCTGTCAATTTCAACAACAAATTTTCACTTGTGACGCGGAATTTAAAGAAATTGTTTGTTTTTCGGAAACCGGAGCCGAAATCAAAACAATTCACCTTGGGGACTGGGAGAGGAGGAGGAGGTGGGGTGGTGGTGGTCCCCTTCTTCGTGCCCCCCTCCTTCGTGCCGATCCGTCGACTGGGAATTTGTGGGGGACGAGACGTGAAATGTCGAAAATCTTCCTTTTTAGTCAAAAGGGAGAAATTCTTCAAAAAATAGAAATTAAAGAAGAAATTATGAATTTCACTCCAAATAAATTTCAACTTTTTTATTTTGCTACAAACGAAGGAATTTTTTCCGCTTTGTCGGAAAAAGTTCTGTTCAAATTCCCACAAGAATCAGAAGATTGTGCAAATATTTTTCTTTCCCAACAAAAATTGTTTATTTCTTTTCAAAACGATGAAAAAACTTTAATAAAAATTTTGAAAATTTATTAAAAAAGAATTTAAAAAATAAATAAAAATAAAATGAATTTAATTTAATTTTTGTGTTGTTTTCATTTTTTATTTCTGAAATTTTAAAAACTTTTTTATGATTTCAAAATATGAGTCGAGGTAAAAATATTGAAAAAAAAAGTAATGTTTCGTAATATGAATGAAGACAAAAAATCATGTCTACTTTTCTGAGATGAGGAAATATTTACATTATTCGGACGATTATCCTCATCTTTGTTGTTATTTGTACGACGTTTCAGCTGTTGGACTCTGCGGCCTTCTTCAGGGGCTAAGAATTTCGAACAAAATTATTTTTTTTAACATCTTTTACCCCTAACATGGGTAAAACAGTGACGATTTAAACTGTCGAATATCCGCGTTGTTAAATAATATCTTCTTCTAAGTAGTCGTGTCTCTCCCCATCTTCCATTTCTTAGCTTCTCAAATGTTTTCCTTATATATCTCTCTTAATCCCTTTCTGCAGTGCATCAACTGAGACTCTCTATCTGGGTTACGCAGTCCTCAATTCTGCCTCTCACGTTTTCGGTCAGTCTTCTGTGTGAAGATTCGCGAAAAATGAGGCGGTCATGGCTCTCGACGACATCTCTTTTTTATTAATTACATACATGGTCATGGCTCTCCCAATCGTCAATTTTTCGTCTCAAACATGTACACGGTTCCCCACAACTTCCCCTTATAATGTATAGTGCGATAGATAAAATGTCGCAATATTGAAAATATAGAGTGCGATAAATAAATTGCCGTAAGTATTAAATTTGCATTTTCCTCTTCGTTTTCCTCTTCGTTTTCCTTGTGCCAGTCGCATTGTTCTTCCGATTTTTCTAACTTCATTTGTTTCATGACAATCCTCGGTGCGATCAATAAATTGCCGCAATTATTTCTCGTAAAAGAAAATCGAGTGTGCGATAAATAAATTGTCGTATTTATTATTTTTCTTTTCTCTTTTCCACAGACTGTTAGTTTGTCACAGTCGCATTAGAATTAGTACACAATAATAAAGACGGGATCGTTTTTCTATTGTTGTTAAGTAATAAACTGATCCACCTAGAATTAGTATACAATAATATCATTGGAATCGAATACAATTAAATCTCCTATTACGACTAAAGACGGGGATCAGTTTTCTATTGTTGTTAAGTAATAAACTGATCCCCCCTAGCATTAACACCCCTCAATATAATTGATATTTTTCTTACGACAATGGTGTCCTTAATAATTCCCATTTATAAATAAATTATTTTATTAAATTATCTAAGCAACAATTCACGAAAAATATCAATTTTTCAGTTATTTTTATCGAATTATTTTCGGAACGGGACGAATTTTCAGTCTGCAAATTTGTTTTTTTAATAACAGATCCGAAATTATTGGAATTTTCTTTTCAATCCGATAATTTCTGATCTTTAACGACTTTTTTCGAACAGGAGTAGCGATTTTGACTTTCATTTCGGTGACACCAATAATATTATATCTAAAAAGTAACTAATAAATGTCTATGGTATTGCTTTCATGTTGAAATCCTATCCTTATAGAGTGAACTGTTTATTAATGACTACATAATGACAGCAACTCAACAAGACTGTTAGCTTATGACTTTCCCATTAGGCGTTAGCTTGTACCAACACCTTAGACTGTTAGCTTATGCCTGTCCCATTAGGCGTTAGCTTGTACAAAAACCTTAGACTGTTAGTTTGTTCCATTCCAACTGATTGATACATTTTTAAAACCTAACTAAGCGTCTTACTCGACAAATTGTTTCTCCCCAACCATGGGTAAAACAGTGATGATTTAAACTGGCGAATATCACAGTTATCAAATAGTAACACCTAAGAATTATTGGTTCTCCCCATCTTCCATTTCTTAGCTTCTCAAATGTTTTCCTTATATATCTCTCTTAATCCCCTTTGTGCAATCCATCAACTGAGACTCTCTAACTGGGTTACGCATTCCTCAATTCTGCCGTTCACGTTTTCGGTCAGAGTGAAGATTCGCGAAAACTAAGGCTGTCATGTCTCTCGACGTCATCTATTTTTATTAATAACATACATGTTCATGGCTCTCCCAATCGTCTATTTTTATGTTGAAGCATGTATATGTTACCCCCCCCCCCCCACACACACACCATCTTCCCCTTATAATGTATATTGCGACAGATAAAATGTCGCAGTTGTTTCGTTTCATGTGAAAATCAAGTGGGCGATAACCAATTTGTCGTAAATATTTATTTTTATTTTCTTGTTCGTTTCCACGGACTGTTAGTTTGTACCATGGGGATTAGTTTTCTGTTGTTGTTAAGTAATAAACTGATCCCCCTAGAATTAATACACAATAATATCATTGGAATCGAATACAATTAAAGCTTCTAATCGACTAAAGACGGGGATTAGTTTTCTATTGTTGTTAAGTAATAAACTGATCCCCCTAGAATTAGTACACAATAATATCATTGGAATCGAATACAATGAAAGCTTCTGTTACGACTAAAGGCTGGGGGTCAGCTTTCTATTGTTGTTAAGTAATAAACTGATCCCCGTACAATTATTACAAAATAATATCATTGGAATCGAATACAATTAAAGCTTCTATTACGACTAAAGACGGGGAACAGTTTTCTATTGTTGTTAAGTAATAAACTGATCCCCCTAGAATTAGTACACAATAATATCATTGGAATCGAATACAATTAAAGCTTCTATTCAGTCTAAAGACGGGGATCAGTTTTCTATTCTTCTTAAGTAATAAACTGATCCCCCTAGAATTAGTACACAATAATATCATTGGAATCGAATACAATTAAAGCTTCTATTACGAGTAAAGACTGGGAACAGTTTTCTATTGTTGTTAAGTAATAAACTGATCCCCCTAGAATTAGTACACAATAATATCATTGGAATCGAATACAATTAAAGCTTCTATTACGACTAAAGACGGGGACCAGTTTTCTATTGTTGTTAAGTAATAAACTGATCCCCCTAGAATTAGTACACAATAATATCATTGGAATCGAATACAATTAAAGCTTCTATTCAGACTAAAGACGGGGATCAGTTTTCTATTCTTCTTAAGTAATAAACTGATCCCCCTAGAATTAGTACACAATAATATCATTGGAATCGAATACAATTAAAGCTTCTATTACGACTAAAGACGGGGACCAGTTTTCTATTGTTGTTAAGTAATAAACTGATCCCCCTAGAATGAGTACGCATTAATATCTTTGGAATCGAATACAATTAAAGCTTCTATTCCGACTAAAAACGGGGACCAGTTTTCTATTGCTGTTGAGTAATAAACTGTTCCCCCTAGAATTAGTACACAATAATATCATTCGAATCGAATAAAATTAACGCTTCTATTACGACTAAAGGTTGGGGATCAGTTTTCTATTGATGTTAAGTAATAAACTGATCCCCCTAGAATTAGTACACAATAATATCATTCGAATCGAATACAGTTAAAGCTTCTATTACGACTAAAGGTTGGGGATCAGTTTTCTGATGTTGTTAAGTAATAAACTGATCCCCCTAAAATTAGTACACAATAATATCATTGGAATCGAATACAATTAATGCTTCTGTAAAGACTAAAGGTTGGGGATCAGATTTCTATAGTTGGTAAGTAATAAACTGATCCCCATTGAATTAGTACACAATAATATCATTGGAATCGAATACAATAAAAGATTCTATTACGACTAAAGACGGGGACCAGTTTTTTATTGTTTTTAAGTAATAAACTGATCCCCCTAGAATTAGTACACAATAATATCATTGGCATCGAATACAATTAATGCTTCTGTTACGACTAAATGCTGGGGATCAGTTTTCTGTCGTTGTTAAGTAATAAACTGATCCCCCCACAATTAGTACACAATAATATCATTGGAAACTAATACAATTAAAGCTTCTATTACGACTAAAAACGGGGACCAGTTTTCTATTGTTGTTAAGTAATAAACTGATCCCCGTACAATTAGTACAAAATAATATCATTGGAATCGATTAAAATTAAAGCATCTAACCGACTTAAGACGGGGAATAGTTTTCTATTGTTGTTAAGTAAGAAACTGATCCCCCTAGAATTAGTACACATTAATATCATTGGAATCGAATACAAAGCTTCTATTACGAATAAAGACGGGGGTCAGTTTTCTATTGTTGTTAAGTAATAAACTGATCCCCCTAGAATTAGTACACAATAATATCATTGGCATCGAATACAATTAAACCTTCTGTTACGACTAAAGACGGGGATCAGTATTCTATTGTTATTAAATAATAAACTGATCCCCCTAGAATTAGTACACAATAATATCATTGGAATCGAATACAATTAAAGCTTCTATTACGACTAAAGACGGGGATTGGTTTTCTGTTGTTGTTAAGTAATAAACTGATCCCCCTAGAATTAGTACACAATAATATCATGGGAATCGAATACAATTAAAGCTTCTATTACGATTAAAGGCTGGGGATCAATTTTCTATTGTCATTAAGTAATAAACTGATCCCCCTAGAATTAGTACACAATAATATCATTGGAATCGAATACAATTAAAGCTTCTATTACGAGTAAAGACGGGGATTGGTTTTCTGTTGTTGTTAAGTAATAAACTGATCCCCCTAGAATTAGTACACAATAATATCATTGGAATCGAATACAATTAAAGCTTCACATACGACTAAATGCTGGGGATCAGTTTTCTATTGTTGTTAAGTCATAAACTGATCCCCCTAGAATTAGTACACAATAATATCATTGGAATCGAATACAATTAAAGCTTCTATTACGACTAATGACGGGGATCAGTTTTCTATTGTTGTTAAGTAATAAACTGAACCCCCTAGAATTAGTACACAATAATATCATTGGAATCGAATACAATTAAAGCTTCTATTACGACTAATGACGGGGATCAGTTTTCTATTGTTGTTAAGTAATAAACTGAACCCCCTAGAATTAGTACACAATAATATCAGGGGAATCGAATACAATTAAAGCTTCTGTTGAGACTAAAAGTTGGGGGTCAGTTTTCTATTGTTGTTGAGTAATAAAATGATCCCCCTAGAATTAGTACACAAAAATATATTTCGAATCGAATACAATTAAAGCTTCTGTTACGATTAAAGGTCGGGGGTCAGTTTTCTATTGTTGTTAAGTAATAAACTGATCCCCCTAGAATTAGTACACAATAATATCATTGGAATCGAGTACAATTAAAGCTTCTGTTACGACTAAAAGTTGGGGGTCAGTTTTCTATTGTTGTTAAGTAATAAAATGATCCCCCGAGAATTAGTACACAATAATATCATTGGAATCGAATACAATTAAAGCTTCTGTTACGACTAAAAGTTGGGGGTCAGTTTTCTATTGTTGTTAAGTAATAAAATGATCCCCCTAGAATTAGTACACATTAATATCATTGGAATCGAATACAATTAAAGCTTCTGTTACGACTAAAGGTCGGGGGTCAGTTTTCTATTGTTGTTAAGTAATAAACTGATCCCCCTAGAATTAGTACACAATAATATCATTGGAATCGAGTACAATTAAAGCTTCTATTACGACTAAAGACGGGGATTGGTTTTCTGTTGTTCTTAAGTAATAAACTGATCCCCCTAGAATTAGTACACAATAATATCATTGGAATCGAATACAATTAAAGCTTCACATACGACTAAATGCTGGGGTTCAGTTTTCTATTGTTGTTAAGTAATAATCTGAACCCCCTAGAATTAGTACACAATAATATCATGGGAATCGAATACAATTAAAGCTTCTGTTGAGACTAAAAGTTGGGGGTCAGTTTTCTATTGTTGTTGAGTAATAAAATGATCCCCCTAGAATTAGTACACAATAATATATTTCGAATCGAATACAATTAAAGCTTCTGTTACGATTAAAGGTCGGGGGTCAGTTTTCTAATGTTGTTAAGTAATAAACTGATCCCCCTAGAATTAGTACACAATAATATCATTGGAATCGAGTACAATTAAAGCTTCTGTTACGACTAAAAGTTGGGGGTCAGTTTTCTATTGTTGTTAAGTAATAAAATGATCCCCCGAGAATTAGTACACAATAATATCATTGGAATCGAATACAATTAAAGCTTCAGTTACGACTAAAAGTTGGGGGTCAGTTTTCTATTGTTGTTAAGTAATAAAATGATCCCCCTAGAATTAGTACACATTAATATCATTGGAATCGAGTACAATTAAAGCTTCTGTTACGACTAAAAGTTGGGGGTCAGTTTTCTATTGTTGTTAAGTAATAAAATGATCCCCCGAGAATTAGTACACAATAATATCATTGGAATCGAATACAATTAAAGCTTCAGTTACGACTAAAAGTTGGGGGTCAGTTTTCTATTGTTGTTAAGTAATAAAATGATCCCCCTAGAATTCGTACACATTAATATCATTGGAATCGAATACAATTAAAGCTTCTGTTACGACTAAATGTTGGGGATCAGTTTTCCTTTGTTGTTAAGTAATAAACTGATCACCCTAGAATTAGTACACAATAATATCATTGGAATCGAATACAATTAAAGCTTCTGTTACGAATAAAGACGGGGATCAGTTTTCTATTGTTGTTAAGTAATAAACTGATCCCCCTAGAATAAGTACACAATAATATCCTTGAAATTGAATACAATTAAAGCTTCTGTTACGACTAATGCCGGGGATCAGTTTTCAATTGTTGTTAAGTAATAAACTGATCCCCCTAGAATTAGTACACAATAATATCATTGGCATCGAATACAATTAAACCTTCTGTTACGACTAAAGACGGGGATCAGTATTCTATTGTTATTAAATAATAAACTGATCCCCCTAGAATTAGTACACAATAATATCATTGGAATCGAATACAATTAAAGCTTCTATTACGACTAAAGACGGGGATTGGTTTTCTGTTGTTGTTAAGTAATAAACTGATCCCCCTAGAATTAGTACACAATAATATCATGGGAATCGAATACAATTAAAGCTTCTATTACGATTAAAGGCTGGGGATCAATTTTCTATTGTCATTAAGTAATAAACTGATCCCCCTAGAATTAGTACACAATAATATCATTGGAATCGAATACAATTAAAGCTTCTATTACGAGTAAAGACGGGGATTGGTTTTCTGTTGTTGTTAAGTAATAAACTGATCCCCCTAGAATTAGTACACAATAATATCATTGGAATCGAATACAATTAAAGCTTCACATACGACTAAATGCTGGGGATCAGTTTTCTATTGTTGTTAAGTCATAAACTGATCCCCCTAGAATTAGTACACAATAATATCATTGGAATCGAATACAATTAAAGCTTCTATTACGACTAATGACGGGGATCAGTTTTCTATTGTTGTTAAGTAATAAACTGAACCCCCTAGAATTAGTACACAATAATATCAGGGGAATCGAATACAATTAAAGCTTCTGTTGAGACTAAAAGTTGGGGGTCAGTTTTCTATTGTTGTTGAGTAATAAAATGATCCCCCTAGAATTAGTACACAAAAATATATTTCGAATCGAATACAATTAAAGCTTCTGTTACGATTAAAGGTCGGGGGTCAGTTTTCTATTGTTGTTAAGTAATAAACTGATCCCCCTAGAATTAGTACACAATAATATCATTGGAATCGAGTACAATTAAAGCTTCTGTTACGACTAAAAGTTGGGGGTCAGTTTTCTATTGTTGTTAAGTAATAAAATGATCCCCCGAGAATTAGTACACAATAATATCATTGGAATCGAATACAATTAAAGCTTCTGTTACGACTAAAAGTTGGGGGTCAGTTTTCTATTGTTGTTAAGTAATAAAATGATCCCCCTAGAATTAGTACACATTAATATCATTGGAATCGAATACAATTAAAGCTTCTGTTACGACTAAAGGTCGGGGGTCAGTTTTCTATTGTTGTTAAGTAATAAACTGATCCCCCTAGAATTAGTACACAATAATATCATTGGAATCGAGTACAATTAAAGCTTCTATTACGACTAAAGACGGGGATTGGTTTTCTGTTGTTCTTAAGTAATAAACTGATCCCCCTAGAATTCGTACACAATAATATCATTGGAATCGAATACAATTAAAGCTTCACATACGACTAAATGCTGGGGTTCAGTTTTCTATTGTTGTTAAGTAATAATCTGAACCCCCTAGAATTAGTACACAATAATATCATGGGAATCGAATACAATTAAAGCTTCTGTTGAGACTAAAAGTTGGGGGTCAGTTTTCTATTGTTGTTGAGTAATAAAATGATCCCCCTAGAATTAGTACACAATAATATATTTCGAATCGAATACAATTAAAGCTTCTGTTACGATTAAAGGTCGGGGGTCAGTTTTCTAATGTTGTTAAGTAATAAACTGATCCCCCTAGAATTAGTACACAATAATATCATTGGAATCGAGTACAATTAAAGCTTCTGTTACGACTAAAAGTTGGGGGTCAGTTTTCTATTGTTGTTAAGTAATAAAATGATCCCCCGAGAATTAGTACACAATAATATCATTGGAATCGAATACAATTAAAGCTTCAGTTACGACTAAAAGTTGGGGGTCAGTTTTCTATTGTTGTTAAGTAATAAAATGATCCCCCTAGAATTAGTACACATTAATATCATTGGAATCGAGTACAATTAAAGCTTCTGTTACGACTAAAAGTTGGGGGTCAGTTTTCTATTGTTGTTAAGTAATAAAATGATCCCCCGAGAATTAGTACACAATAATATCATTGGAATCGAATACAATTAAAGCTTCTGTTACGACTAAAGGTCGGGGGTCAGTTTTCTATTGTTGTTAAGTAATAAACTGATCCCCCTAGAATTCGTACACAATAATATCATTGGAATCGAGTACAATTAAAGCTTCTATTACGACTAAATGTTGGGGATCAGTTTTCCTTTGTTGTTAAGTAATAAACTGATCACCCTAGAATTAGTACACAATAATATCATTGGAATCGAATACAATTAAAGCTTCTGTTACGAATAAAGACGGGGATCAGTTTTCTATTGTTGTTAAGTAATAAACTGATCCCCCTAGAATAAGTACACAATAATATCCTTGAAATTGAATACAATTAAAGCTTCTGTTACGACTAATGCCGGGGATCAGTTTTCAATTGTTGTTAAGTAATAAACTGATCCCCCTAGAATTAGCACACAATAATATCATGGGAATCGAATACAATTAAAGCTTCTATTACGAATAAAGGCTGGGGATCAATTTTCTATTTTTATTAAGTAATAAACTGATCCCCCTAGAATTAGTACACAATAATATCATTGGAATCGAATACAATTAAAACTTCACTTACAACTAAATGCTGCGGATCAGTTTTGTATTGTTGTTAAGTAATAAACTGATCCCCCTAGAATTAGTACACAATAATATCATTGAAATTGAATACAATTAAAGCTTCTGTTACGACTAATGCCGGGGATCAGTTTTCTATTGTTGTTAAGTAATAAATTGATCCCCCTAGAATTAGTACACAATAATATCATGGGAATCGAATACAATTAAAGCTTCTGTTACGACTAAAGGCGGGGATCAGTTTTCTATTGTTGTTAAGTAATAAATTGATCCCCCTAGAATTAGTACACAATAATATCATTGGAATCGAATACAATTAAAGTTTCTGTACAACTAAAGACGGGGATCAGTTTTCAATTGTTGTTAAGTAATAAACTGATCCCCCTAGAATTGGTACACAATAATATCATTGGAATCAAATACAATTAAAGCTTCTGTTACAACTAAAGACGGGGATCAGTTTTCTATTGTTGTTAAGTAATAAACTGATCCCCCTAGAATTAGTACACAATAATATCATTGGAATCGAATACAATTAAAGCTTCTGTTACGAATAAAGACGGGGATCAGTTTTCTATTGTTGTTAAGTAATAAACTGATCCCCCTAGAATTAGTACACAATAACATCATTGGAATCGAAAATAATTAATGCTTCTATTACGACTAAATGCTGGGGATCAGTTTTCTATTCTTGTTAAGTAATAAACTGATCCCCCTAGAATTAGTACACAATAATATCATTGGCATCGAATACAATTAAAGCTTCTATTACGACTAATGGCTGGGGATCAGTTTTCTATTGTTGTTAAGTAATAAACTGATCCCCCTAGAATTAGTACACAATAATATCATTGGAATCGAATACAATTAAAACTTATGTTACGACTAAAGACGGGGATCAGTTTTCTATTGTTGTTAATTAATAAACTGATCCCCCTAGCATTATTACGCATTAATATCATTGGAATCGAATACAATTAAAGCTTCTATTACGACTAAAGACGGGGACCAATTTTCTATTGTTGTTAAGTAATAAACTGATCCCCCTACAATTAGTATTCAATAATATCATTGGAATAGAATACAATTAAAGCTTCTAACCGACTAAAGATGGGGATCAGTTTTCTATTGTTCTTAAGTAATGAACTGATCCCCCTAGAATTAGTACACAATAATATCAGTGGAATCGAACACAATTAAAGCTTCTATTAAGACTAAAGACGGGGGTCAGTTTTCTATTGTTGTTAAGTAATAAACTGATCCCCCTAGAATTAGTACACAATAATATCATTGGAATCGAATACAATTAAAGCTTCTATTACGACTAAAGGCTGAGGATCAGTTTTCTATTGTTGTTAAGTAATGAACTGATCCCCCTTTTATTAGTACACAATAACATCATTGAAATCGAATACAATTAAAGCTTCTATTACGACTAAAGGCTGGGGATCAGTTTTCTATTGTTGTTTAGTAATAAACTGATCCACCTAGAATTAGTACACAATAATATCATTGGAATCGAATACAATTAAAGCTTCTGTTACGACGAAAGATTGGGGATCAGTTTTGTATTGTTGTTAAGTAATAAACTGATCCCCCTAGAATTAGTACACAATAATATCATTGGAATCGAATACAATTAAAAATAAAGAAAAATTTAGGATAGGTTACATGATACCTAACACATTTTGACTTACGAAAATGGCGGACTGAATTTTGGTGTCCTGGCGTTCTGGCGTACTGGCGTACCAAAAAAAAATATTACCTTTTCTATTACGACTGAAGACGAGGGATCAGTTTTCTATTATGCTTAAGTAATAGTGTGATCCCCCTAGAATTAGTACACAATAATATAATTGGAATCGAATACTATTAAAACGCGGGGGATCAGTTTTCTATTGTTATTAAGTAATAAAGTGGCCCTCTTTAAAAGTATTAAACCTTCATATAATTCGAAACGAATACAATGAAAGCTTCTATTGCAACTAAATTTATGCAGTAATTTACGATTTCTATTTTTGTTGTCCTTGTGCCATATTGTACATTGTGTTTCTAATAACAGAAGATGTCGGATATTTATCGTATGCTTCGTAAATGTTTTCAGTTCAAAATGTTCAGCGCTATCGATCTAGACAGACATGGAGATAGCCAGAGATAGATTGATATATATTGTTTCAATTTCCCAAAGGCATATTCAATATTCAAGAAAAAGCTTGCCCGAACGAGAGCGGAGATTATTTTTTAAATATATATTGGCCTTGAGCCATACTATATTTTGTGTTTCAAACAACGGAACATGGCGGCAGAGAAACTCTGATTACTAAAACTTGATCTGATTAAAAATATTAAGCACTAATATTCAGACAGAGAAACAGACAGAGAGACAGACAGAGAGACAGAGAGACAGACAGAGAGACAGAGAGACAGAGAGAGACAGACAGACAGACAGACAGAGAGAGAGAGAGACACAGAGAGAGAGACACACAGACAGACAGACAGACTTTATTTTTGTGTATTAGCCTTGTGCCATACTATATATTGTGTTACTTAAAACTTTTTAAAAAAGTCCATGAATGAAACTTTGACCGATATCGAGAAACCGTCTTGCCGCGTGTCCCACCACGCGATCGTGTTTTCACCATTAGGACCTGGGTCGATCTCGTTGCCGTCGTTAGACGAGCGTCGGACGCAAATTCGTTGTGTCAGACGAGATCGAATAAACACCGCGAACTTGATCCTCTTTCCACCAAGGCTTTTTCTTAAAATTAAACCCGACGAATCTAGACATACTTTGTTTTTAATTTGGGCCATTATTCATTAATGAAGAAATTGTTGTCTAACCCCTAACCTCTAACCCTAACCCTAACCAATAACCCTAAACATAAACCTAACCCTAACACCTAACCCGAACCCTAACCCTAAACACTAACCCTAACACTAAGCACTAACCCCTAACACTAACAGTGATCCTAAACAAATGATCTAACCCTAACCATAAGCCTAACCCTAACCATAACCCTAATGCCTTGTGCCATACTATATTTTACGCGACTGTGTGAGATTGTCTCAAATAGTAGTTAATCAGCTTAAACAGATATGTAGAGTACAAAGACTTTCTTAATTTGATTCATTAATCATTGCTTTGTATGGCACAAGGTCAATAAAAAAGGAATTATTGTATTATATGTATGTATTTATGCATAGTAACATACGGAATACATATGTTTCGATCTTCTTTTTATTGTCCTTGTGCCATAGAACTTTGTGCGTGAGATGTCAGATAAACATGGCGAAAGTTTACATTGTGGTGCAGTGGATATCAACTCGGAAAAGGAAAATTGGAGAGCCGTGTTCCAATTCCAGTTCAAATTCCTTGCATTTTTAGCATTTCAGAAAATTACTAATCTATCTCTTATCCCACCAATTATGGGTTAAATAGCAAGGCATACTTGGTTCACACGGTTGGCAACCAGTCTCGGTTTGATGTTCTTTGTTGGCAATCAGACAGTTGACCGTAGAAAGTAATGGCAACCTGTTCATTGAAAATACTTCAGCCCAGTTAGTCATGTCTCGAAAGAGACACGATTGCCCAAGCGTGTATCACTTAATTGTCTGATTGAACAAGCGCGTACAATATGAAGACGTTTCTGTATTTTCTTCAGGAATCGAAGCTCAGTATGGCACTTGCCTATAAATAGGCAAGAAGAATAAAAGGTCTTTCGCGAAAACAAAATGGAAATCTGTGACAGGTTCTTTGTGGAAAAATAGAAAATTAAAAATAACCCGACTAGAAACAAGTCAGATTAATTGCTTATAGCATTTTGCGTAGTATAGAAGCATTTCTACAATACGGAGGTCTTGTTTTATTTACATATGTCGATAGATTACTGGGTAGCTTGTAGTGTTGAAACACTAAGTATTAATAACAATGTTCGACACATGAATAGTAAGTGAAAAAAAAAAAACATGATTTACAATTTTTAACTTATGACCATTTTTTTTCAACTACATAATTTCACGAAATTATGTTGGAACGGGAATCAATGTTTAAAAACTAAAGATAAAATTTAAAAATAAATGAATATGTATATCTTTCATTACATTGGCCTTGTACCATGCTATATATTTTAAAACGTACGACGCTTTTCAATGGTGGGAGGGGGGGTCTGTAACTCCCATCCATACACACCGCACGCGACCAAGAAAGACACACACTTGTGCCGTACTAAGCAAGGATTAATGAATTAAATTTAGAAAGCTTTTATATTCGACACTAGCAGTGTAGCCCGGCGTTGCTCGGGTGTAATGAAAACTTTAAAACTAATCCATGGTCTTGGAGCTCAGATTCTGCCTAAAGAATATTTGTGTGAAGTTTGGTGAGAATCGCATAAAAATTGTGGATTTGTATAAAGGACATACAGACAGATATACAGACACACACACAAGCATCTTGACTTATATATATATCTATATATTGTCGATTTTCTGCACGATTGTAAGAACTGCAACCTTGCAACTTCTGAATATCGTTTCTTATGTCTTTGTCTATGAGTGTATCAAATTTTATTAAAATCGGACCACTCCTTCTATAACACGATATTTTTTCGAGTATCGATTTTCGATATTTATCGGGGTACCTCGACACAAAACCTAGCTAAGAACACTCGCAGACGCTTATAGTACAACTGTGTAAATTTTCAAGAAAATCGGTTCAGCCGTTTCGGAGTATATAGGTAACGGACACACACACACACACACACACACACACACACACACACACACACACACACACACACACAAAGTTTCATTTATAGATAAGTTTAGATAGATTAGATATCTGTTTAAGCTGATTAACTCCTTTTTGACATCAGATATTTGACACAATCTCCCAAAGTCAGGTAAAATATAGTATGGCACAAGGCCATTAAAAACAAGACAACGAAAGAAATCGTTGTCATGGAAACAATGAATGCGATAATTTATTGTTCGCACAATAAATTTTCGCGTAAACAGAAGGAACGCGGCAATATATTAATCGCACACTACGATGTCATGGAAACAGAAAGTATGCGACAATTTAAAATAGGAAGATGTGGAGCACTATGAACATGTTTGAGACTACAAATGGACGATCGGAGAGATATAACCGTGTATGATATCAAAAATTGAAGATCGATGTAGGGAGACATGATCGGCTTACCTTTCTTGTTTATTAGTTACGCAGAAAACTGACCAAAAGACGGGAGGCAGAAAATAAAGGAAGGCATAACCCATCTAGAGAGTCTCAGTTTATGGAATTCACAAAATTGATTAGGAGTGACGTATATTTGTAATAATTCGGAAAAAACGGTCGGTTTATCTATAAATGAAAAGAAATTCCCATTTCCCTTTTTTTTTTATCGGTTTGTCTGTCTGTCTGTCTGCCTGTCTGTCTGTCTGTCTGTCTATCTGTCTGTCTATCTGTCTGTCTATGAAAAACATGAAAAAAAATCCCTCTTTTTCTCTTTCATAGTTTTCTTCATTCAGGAAAATCATTTTATCTAAAAAAATAAAATGTCAAAATGAAACAATTTATATATCAGTCTGTCTATCTATCAATCTATCGGCCGGTCTGTCTATAAAAGAAAAAAGAAAAACCGCTCTCTTTTTCGGACAATTTTTTTATCTGTCTGTCTAATAAGCAGACGATAACCGGCCACCATAATAAATTTTTATCTGATAATATATAGTATGGCACAAGGTCAATAATTTTTCGAAGAATGTAAAAAAAGTCATCTGAAGAAATAAAAAAAATAATTATTTTAATGGATGAAAGGAGAAAGTTAAAAGTGATTGTGAAGGCGTCAAATTGGAAATCCATTCCCTCTTTCTCTCTTTCTGTTTCTTTTAATCTTTCTTTCCTTCCTCCCTTTCTTTCTTGATAATCACTCTATCCTTCTTTTAACACTTTTTTCTTTTTCTTTCCAGATTTCTTGAAGCTATTTTACAAATGGCGGCCAGTTTTAACGAAGAAAGATTCCTGTGTTCGAACTGTGACCAAATTTTGGATTTCTTCTCAAAGACATTGGCATGTCTTCATTCTTTGTGTCGGTCTTGCCTCGATGTCCAATACGAAGCAGCAACACAGGACGACGTTAAATGTCCCCAATGCCACACCCCGGTGGGTGACAATTTGAGACTTTCACTATTTTTGGTGAAGATTATGACGCGCCAAAACCTAGAATTAAAAGAATGGAGATGCGAGCTGTGTTTTGAAAACGACGGTACCGAATCGACCGTCAAGATTTCGTGCTCGGATTGTGAAAAACTCTTGTGCCAGAATTGCGCGAGATTCCACAGGCAATTCCACCCAACACACGAAACCAGGGACCTGAGCGGCATGTCGAGGGGTGAGGCCGTGGGGGTCTTCATGACGGACGAGTGTCGCCTGCACCGCAAACGGAAGGACGCCTTCTGCAACTGATACAACGTTTGCCTGTGTGACGCGTGTTACAAGGATCACGTGACCTCTTCCCTCCAGTGTTCGCCTCGGCCGCTGTCCGTGAGGGAGGAGGCGTCGAGGGAGAAAACGGTCGGACCCTCTCTGGAGCAAGAACTCCGCCAGTTGGAAACCCAGATCCTTGGAATGAACGAACAGACGAGGCGATCCATTGACGAACTGTCAATGGATTGCGACTTGAAATGTTCCGAAATGTGGGAAGAGTTCGAGTCGTTCGTGGAAGAGACACGTCGGAGTTTGAAAGAGCTGTCCGACAATATGAGAGAGGCGATCTCCGGACCGTTAGAAAAATGGCGCCTCTCCCTAAAGGAGGGAGAAGACCTTTTGAAAAAGGTCAAGATTTGGCGCCATAATGTTGGCCAATTGTTGGGGGTCGACGCCGAACATGGGGACGTCGTTTGTGGATTACGGTTGGTGGGAGCGGAGCTTAGATCGCGGCTCCCACAATCGTTTGCCCAGCTCCACCAAAAATCGGAATTGACGGTGACATTTCCATTTTCAAAATGGTGTCACGAATCTTTGGAGCCACTAAGAAAAGAAATAATAGAGTTTACGAGGGTCGGGACATCCGGGGATTTAGAGCTCCAAAAAGAATACTGTCTCCACGATTCGAACCTGAAGTGGATTCTCTCGATTCTCGCCACCGCTTTGTCTGCGATTACCACCACTTTTCGGTGGAAGAATTCGATGAGTTTGGTGAGTTGATTGGCCGATGTCAATTGACGGACGGAGGAGAGAGATTCCGCCCCAGGGACATTTGTCGCATTTCCCAAGACATTTTCGTCGTCTGTTGTCCTTGGGGGACGGGGGGTGAGGGGGGAAGAATTTTCTTTTTGGAGAGAAAAAAACGCCCCCCATTTTTAGAAAAACAAAAAATAATTGACACAAAAAATCATTTTTGTTCTTTGTGTCAATTTCAACAAAAACTTTTCACTTGTGACTGGGAATTTGAAGAAATTTTTTGTTTTTCGGAAACCGGGGCCGAAATGAAACGACCTTAGGACCTGGCCGGGGAGGTGGGGTGGTCGTGGTCGTGGTCGTGGTCGTGGTCGTGGTGATCGTGATGTTGGTGATGTTAATCCCCTCCTTCGTGCCGATCCGACGACTGGGATTTTGTGGGGGACGAGACGTTATATGTCGAAAATCTACTTTTTTTAGTCAAAAGGGAGACATTCTTCAAAAAATAGAAATTAAAGAAAAAATTATCAATTTTACTCCAAATAATTTTCAACATTTTTATTTTGCTACCAACGGAGGAATTTTCTCCGTTTTGTCGAAAAAAGTTCTGTACGAATTCCAACAATCAGAATATTATCCAAATATTTTTCTTTCCCAACAAAAATTGTTTATTTATTTTCGAAACGATCAAAAACATTTAATAAACATTTTCAAAATACATTAAGACAAAAAAATTTTAAAAATTAAATTTTTTTTTAATTTTGCAAATAAAATTATTTTGATTTAATTTTTGTGTTGTTTTTATTTTTTAATTCTGAAATTTTAAAAACCTTTTTATGATTTCAAAATATGAGTCGAGGTATAAATATTTAAGTATGAATGAAGACAAAAAACATGAAGACATTCGTAATATGAATGAAGACAAAAAAATCATGTTTACATTTCTGAGATGAGGAAGTATTTACATTATTCGGACTATTATCCCCATCTTTGTTGTTATTTGTACGACGTTTCAGCCGTTGTAATCTACTGCCTTCTTCTGGGGTTAAGAATTTTGAACAAATTTTTTTTAACACCTTTTACTCCGACCATCAATGGTTGACAGAAGATGTGCAAATAAATTTGTTTTTTTTTCAGAGTTTTTTTTCTGTCTGTAAATTTTTTTGTGTTGTTTGTTAATTATCTTAAATTTTTATTAATATTTTTTTTTCCGTCAAAAACAGATTTTAAAACTTTTTTAAAAAATATATTTCCACTCTGATTTTGATAAGAAATTGGAGAGAAAAAGCAAAGAAAAGTTTGGGATGATTGTATTTTGTGGCCAAAATTTCAGACGGAAATTCCAAGTAGGTTTTTCATGGTTGTGGTGATGGAAACTTTTGAAAGAAGTTTCCAGCAACAATTCGATATTTCATTCTATCTTTATAAATTTAGGGGAAAAGTTCTAGAATTGATGACAATTAATAGCTTTTAGAAGCTAAAACCGAGTTTAGATTCAAGACCATATCTGTATCGTCGGGTTTTTAACACTTTCTCTCACCCCGCCTCTCTTTTTGTTGTCTCTCTATCTCTCTGTTTTTTTTTTCTAGTTTTTTTTCACAGCATTTGAGAGAGAGAGAAAAGAAAAAAAAAATTAGGAAAATATAATGTATTCCAAGGGAAATAACTCTGCTTATTTTTGGGAGGTGTTTCTTTCCCTTAAACGAAACATTCTTTTAACGATATTTAAAAAGAAAACCATTTACAGCTGATGAAAAAATTGATGTGGTGGAATTTGGTAATTGAGGAAAATAACAATAAAAAATCATTTTAAAAGAATAAAACAAAATGAATTTCCATATAAATTAAAAAAAAAAGACGAATTTAGGATAGAATGTTAATGTCTACAATGCAAAATGTTCACAGTAGAAAATGGTTAAAATTTCACTGTATATATATATATATATATATATATATATATATATATATATACAGTGAAATTTTAACCATATATATATGTGTGGGTGTGTGTGTGAGAGAGAGAGAGAGAGAGAGAGAGAGGGGGGAGGGAGGGAGGAAAAGTACGAATGACTTATTTTTTTAACTTCAAGTTTCACGGATACACTGCTCACCTTCAAACACATTAAACTTCGGTAATTTCCTAAACTGCTTCTAAAAGTTGTAATGATTCCAGAATGAAAGACTAAAATTTTTAATGATTCCAGTATCAAACAATTCAGAAGTACAAGCAACTGTATCAATGGATTTAATAATTCCAAGTTGAACGAAAGGATTAAACACTTTCTACAAATATATTTAGGATTTTTACAATGATTAATTTTTTTTCTTATAATTTTCAAAATTGTTTAAATATTTTTGAGAAAGACATTCAGATCTGAAAATCACTTTTCATTTCAAACAGCGATGACTGCAACATTTATGGAAAAGGTTTTCGCAATTGCTAACCCTTCCTCCCCAAAAGTTTTGTTTTAAAGAGAGGAACAATTAAAGGAAATCTAATTAAACTATTTTTATTCTTAAATTTACTTGAAAAGAAATGAAAAAACAGTAATAAAAAAACTTAGGAAACCAGTTTTAAATCATATCACCTAATAATATTAATCATCTAAGATCCTGAAAAAATTCGATATTAAATAAATAAATAAATAAATAATAATAATAATAATAATAATAATAATAATAATTCTTTCTCCAATGTGGTCACATTTAAACTATTGTCACGAACCCCATTTTTATGTTTTAATAATTTAATTCCGGTGAAATGTTATTTAAAAGTGTCTTTTTTTTTCCTTCTTCTTCTTCTACTTCTTCTTCTAACCATCAAGGGAGATAACTTAAAATAAAATATTCTTATTTATCTCCCTTTGGACCTGCATATTTGTCTTCTGTCATTTAAGTGTTATACGTGAAACACGCTTGGACGATCATCAATTACACTCGATTTTGGAAACAAACCTAAAATTTTAATAAAATAACCCATTCAATATACAAGTCATTCATTAATAAAATGATACTGAAAATTTATCTCATAAATTTTCTGTGTTGTCGAAACTTTTAGAATATTTTTTGTTTTTACTTTTTTGGCTAAAGATCATTTTTTCACCTAAATTTGGAAATTCTTGTAAAATGAAATAGTTGTCTGATTTAGACAAAACAGGAATTATTTAAAGATGAAGTTATTTATGCAATTATTATTTTTTAAAAATTTCTTTTATTCTACATGTTTTCTCTCCCCCTCCAATTAATCTAATTATATTTATAGAAATTCAATACTGATCACAAAACTTGTTTTATTAGTTAAATATATCTTATTAAGGAAGGTGGGTTATGACTTGACTCAGGAAAGGTAGATAATTTTGCCCTCAGAACTGTCTCTTTGTCAGAGACAAACTGACAAGAAAGGTTTGCCATTCATCCAAAGACAGTGTACAAGACCATCACATTCTTTGGATTCATGCCTCAGATTATCTGTGCTGTTAGGTCCTTCATGTGGGCAATGCCGTTCTTAGCAACATCGCACCCACCCCCAGCAGAATGCCCCTCTACCCGCAGAATGCAACTTGCGCCTCCCCGAACATTCTGAACCCACAATAAATGGTACTTTAAACAAAATAACAGACTCTCGGAACGCAGATATTCCGTGATCACGAAAAAACGGAAAAAAAATTGCGGAATTAGCGTTTTGAAGTTATACATTACGAACGTTTTTAAATCTTTTAGACACTTTTTAAGTATTTGAAACAGATATCTATAATCTATTTCCCTCTCAAGTTCATTTTTTTAATTAAAAATGATTTGCTCTCTCTTCGGTACCGGAAGGCTTCTATCAAAGATTATATATTTATAATAACGACCAAACCGACGATAAGTCCAGAAAGGAAAGTTACGAGCAGAACAAAGGTTACTGAAGCGCCGTTTTAAAGAAGCTTCAATTCCTGAAAGGGCAGGACTTCAGGAACTCATGAATGATATCAGAAGAAAGATTCTTGTAATATTCAGAGCTGAGAATCAAAGGAAGCATCGGAGGATCAAGCGGCAGTCTCGGAGATCTTTCTTTAGAAATCCGTATGCTTTTGCGAAGAAACTTTTCGTGGAAGCAAAGAGCGGCAAACTTGATGCCCCACAAGAGGAGTTGGAGAATCACTTGCAGATGACGGATTCAGATAATATGCGAGACATACCAATCCCTTACAACAGTAGATATATAAACTAGTTCATGAGGGATCATTTTTTTAATTAACGACAACAGAAAATCGATCCCTCATTTTTTCACTCGTTACAACCGTAGAAATCTAAAGTAGTTCATGAGTGATTAATTTATTACATAACGACGTAAGAAAATCGATAAATCATTTTTGACCCGTTACAACGGTGATATAAACTATCTCATGAGGGATCAACTTATTACTTAACGACAATAGAATATCGATCCCTCATTTTTTGATCAGTTATAACGGTAATATAAAGTAGTCCATAAGGGATCAACTTATTACTTAAAACGACAAGAGAAAAGCAAGCCCTCATTTTGTAAACAGTTACAACAGTAATATAAAGTATCTCATTAGGAATCAGTTTATAACTTAACGACAATAGAAAATCGATGCCTCATTTTTTGACAGGCTACAACGGTTATAAACCAGTTCATGAAGCGATCAATTATTACTTATCGACAACAGAAAATCGATCCCTCATTTTTTAACCGGTTTCTACGGCGATATAAAGTAGCTCATGAAGGTTCAAATTTTTTACTTTACGACAAGAGAAAATCGATCCCACGTTTTTTTGACCGGTAACGACATTTATAAAACGACAATAGAAAATCAATTCCTAATTTTCTGACCGGTTACAACACTAATATAAAGTATCTCATGAGGGACCAATTTATTACATAAACACAATAGAAAATTGATCCCTCATTTTTCGACTAGTTACAACGGTGACAAACTAGTTCATGAGGGATCAGTTAACAACAATCGAAAATCGATCCCTCATTTCTTGACCGGTTATAACGGTAATATAAAGTAGTTCATGAGGGATCAATTTATAACTTAACGACAATTGAAAATCGACCTTTCTTTTTGACTGGTTGCAACAGTAGTAATATAAAGTAGTTCATGAGGGATTAATTTATTACTTAAAGACAATAGAAAATCGATCCCTCATTTTTTGACCAGTTGCAACAGTAGTAATATAAAGTAGTTCATGTGAGATCAGTTTATTATATAAAGACAACAGAAATTCGATCCCTCATTTATTGATCGGTTGCAACGGTAATATAAAGTAGTTCATAAGGGATTCATGAATAACTTAACGACAACAGAAAATCGTTCCCTCATTTTTGACCGGTTACAACGGCAATATAATTTAGTTCAGGAAGGATCAATTTATAACTTAACGACTATAGAAAATTGATCCATCATTTTTTTTTTTGAGCGGTTACAACGGGAATATGAAGTATCTCATGAGGGATCAATTTATTACTTAACGCCAATAGAAATTCGATCCCTCATTAACTGACCGGTTACAACGGTAATATAAATTAGTTCATGAGGGATCATTTTATTAATTTTTAATAATAAATTTATTAATAAATAATTTACAAAAATATTTTTTAATAAATAATTTATTAATTATGGCAACAGCTACGGATTTTAAATACCTGGGAAGCATTATTGACATGGCTAAAAATGCATTTCAAAAGCCAAGCAGAGTATTTAAGAGATTGGAACTGTTACCTGATATTTGTCCTATATGGCAGCGAATGAACAGCTGGCTCGTGGAACTAGAACAATCTAATCCGATTACCGAAATACTGGGTTCAGTTCAAAATTCAAATTCAAATAAGCGAACAAAGCAGTGTGAAAGAGAGATAATTCACGGAATACGCATGGATCGTGAAACAAGAAACTATCTACTCCGTCTAAAGAGACAAGCAGTGTTAAAAAGAGATTACGGATGCTGTGATAGCAGGAATATCAGTAGGACTTGGAAATGGAACAATTTACACCGATTTACGGAATAATATCTTCAGATCAAAATTCAAATTCAAATAGGTGCAAAAATCAGTGTTAAAGAGAGATAATTAATGCTGTGATATCAGGAATAAGCATGGATTGTGGAACAGGAACAATCTACCACGATTTACGAAATAATGTGTTCAGATTAAAATTAAAATTCAAATAGGTGCAAAAATCAGTGTTAAAGAGAGATAATTAATGCTGTGATATCAGGAATAAGCATGGATCGTGGAACGGGAACAATCTACACAGATTTACGGAATAATAAGTACAGTTCAAAATTCAACTTTAAATAGGTTAACAAAGCAGTGATAAAGGGAGTTAATTATGTGATATCAGAAATATGCATCTTTCGTGGAACAGAAAAAAATATACCCCGATTTACGAAATAATGTGTTCAGTTCAAAATTCAATTACAAATAGTTGAAAAATCAGCGTTACATAGAGATAAATAATGATGTGATATCAGAAATATGCATCTCTGGGGAACTGGATATTCTACTCCGATTTAAGAAATAATGTGTTCAGTTCAAAATTCAAATTCAATTAGGTGCACAAAGCCGTGTTTAAGAGAGATAGTTAATGCTGTGATATGAGCATGGCTCGTGGAACGGGGAAAATATACCCCGATTTATGAAATAATGTGTTCAGTTTTAAATTCAAATTCAAATAGGTGGACAAAGTAGAGTTAAAGAGAGATAATTAATACTGTGATATCAGGAATATGCATGGATTTCGGAACGGGAACAATCTACCCCGATTTACGAAATAATGTGTTCAGTTCAAATTCAAATTTAAATAGATGAACAAAGCAGAAGTAAAAGGAGATAATTAATGCTGTGAGATCAGGAATATGCATGGCTCTTGGAATGGTGACAATCTACACCGATTTACGAAAAAATGTGTTCAGTTTAAAATTCAAATTCAAATAAGTGAACAAAGAAGAGTTCAAGACAGATAACTGATGCTGTGATATCAGGAATATGCCTGGCTTTTGGAACTGCAACAATCTATCCCGAGTAACGAAATAATATTTTCAATTCAAAATTCAAATTGAAATAAATGAACAAAGCAGAGGCTCGTGGAAATAGAACAATCTATCAAGAGTAACGAAATAATGGGTTCAGTTCAAAATTTAAATTCAAATAGTTAAACAAAACAGTGTTGGAAAGAGTTAATTAATGCAGTGATATCAGAAATATGCATGGCTCGTTGAACGGGAAGAATGAATTACGATTTATGAAATAATGTGTTCAGTTCTGAAGTCAAATTCAAATAGGTGAACTAAACAGTGTTTAAGAGAGATGATTAATGCTGAGATATCAGGAATATGCATGACTCATGGAATTGATTCAGTCAGATAAGTGCCATGGGCGATTCGTGTCTCGAAAAAGACTTGACTGACTGGGCAGAAGATTATCCCGCAGCATTAATTATCTCTGCTTAACACTGCATTTTCAACAATATCAATTTGAATTTTGAACTGAAAACATTATTTCGTAAATCGGGGTAGATTGTTTCTGTTCCACGAGCCATGCTTATTCCTGATATCACAGCATTAATTATTTCTCTGTTACACTGCTTAGTTCACCAATTTGAACTTGAATTTTGATCTGAAACATTCTTTTGTAAATTGGGGAAGATTGTCTCTACTCCACGAGCCATGCCTATTCCTGATATCACAGGAGTAATTATCTCTCTTTAATACTACATTCTTCCCAAATGGAATTTGAATTTTCAACTGAAAACATTCCTTCGTAAATTGCGGTAGACAGTTCCTGTTCCACGAGCCTTGCATATTCCTCATATCACATCTCTTTAACGCTACTTTTTCACGTATTTGAATTTGAATTTTGAATCGAATACATCATTTCGTACAGCGGGGTAGATTTTTCCTGTTCCAGGGGCCATGCATATTCCTGATATCACAGCATTCATTATCTCACTTTAACACAGCTTTGCTCACCTATTTGAATTTGAATTTTGCACTGAACACATTTTTTCGTAAATCGGGGTAGATTATTCCTGTTCCACGAGCAATGCATATTCCTGATATCACAGGAGTAAATATGTCTTTTCAACACTACTTTCTTCCCGTATTTGAATTTGGATTTTGAACTAAACTTATTCTTTCGTAAATTGAGGGCGATTATTCCTGTTCCACGAGCCATGCATATTCCTGATATCACAGGTGTAAATATCACTCTTTAACCCTGGTTTGTTCACCCATTTGAATTTGAATTTTTCTCTGAAAACTTTTTTTCGTGAATCGTGTCAGATTGTTCCTCTTCCACGAACCATGCTTATTCCTGACATCGCAGCATTAATTATCTTCCTTGAACACTGCTTATTTCTCCTATTTGCATTTGAATTTTGGACTGAACTAATTTTTTCGTAAATTAGGTTAGATTTTTCCTGTGACACGAGTCATGCATATTTATGATATCACAGGAGTAATTATCTGTCTTTAACACTGTTTAGTACACCTATTTGAATTTGAATTTTGAAATGAACACATTCTTTTGTAAATCGGGGTATATTGTCTCCTGTTCGACGATCGATGAATATTCCTGATATTACAGCATTAATTATATCTTTTTTACACGGTTTACTTCACCTATTTAAATTTGAATTTTGAACAGAAAAAACTCTTTGGTAAATTGGTGTAGATTGCTCCTGTTCCACGAGCCATGCTTATTCCTGATATCACAGCATTAATTATCTCTCTATCACACTGCTTTGTTCACTATTAGAATTTCAGTTTTGAACAGAACACATTCTTCCGTAAATTGGGATATAATGTTCCTGTTCCACGAGCCATGCATATTTCTGATATCACATGAGTAATTATCACTCTTAAACAATACTTTCTTCACCTATTTGAATTTGAATTTTTAACTGAAAAAATTCGTTCCTAATTCGGGGTAGATTGTTTCTGTTCCACGAGCTATCATATTCCTGATATCACAGCATCAATTATCTCCCTTTACCATTCCTTTGTTCATCTAATTGAATTTGAATTTTGAAGTGAACACATTCTTTCGTAAATCTGGGTAGATTGTTCCCGTTGCATTAACCAGGCATATTCCTGATATCACAGGAGTAATTATCTCTCTTTAACACTGCTTAGTACAGCTACTTGAATTTGAATGTTGAACTGAACACATTCTTTCGTAAATCGGGGTAGATTTTTCTTATTCCACGAGCCATGCATATTCCTGATATCTCAACATAAATTACCCCTCTTTAACACTGCTTTGTTCACATATTTAAATTTGAATTTTGAACTGAACACGCTCTTTCGTAAATCGGGGTAGATGTTTCCTGTTCCACGAGCCATGCATTTTTCTGGTATCACAAGAGTAATTGTTTCTATTTACCATTGCTTAGTTCACCTATTTGAATGTGAATTTTGAACTGAAAAAATCCTTTCTTAAATCGGGGTAGATTGTTCTTGTTCCACAAGCCATACATATTCCTGGAGTAATTATCTCTCTTTAAAACTACTTTCTTCACATACTTGAAATTTAATTTTTAACTGAACACATTCTTTCGTAAATCGGGGTAGATTGTTCCTGTTGCATGAACCATGCATATTCCTGATATCACAGCATTAATGATATCGACTTTACACTGCTTAGTTCACCTATATCAATTTGAATTTTGAACTGAAAAAATTCTTTCGTAAATCGGTTGAGGTTGTTCCTGTTCTACGGACCATGCATATTATTGATATCACAGCATTAATAATCTCTCTTTAACACTGCTTTGTTCACCTAATTGAATTTGAATATTTGAAGTAAACATATTCTTTCGTAAATCGGGGTAGATTTTTCCTGTTCTACGAGCCATGCATATTCCTGATATCACAGGAGTGATTATCTCTTTTTAAAACTACTTTCTTCACCTGTTTGAATTTGAATTTTGAACTGAACACATTCTTTCGTAAATCAGGGTAGATTGTTCTTGTTCCACGCGCCATGCATATTCCTGATATCTCAGCATTAATTACCTCTCTTTAACACTGCTTTGTTCATCTATTTAAATTTGAATTTTGAACTGAACACATTCTTTCATAAATCAGGGTAGATTGTTCTTGTTCCACGCGCCATGCATATTCCTGATATGACTGGAGTACTTATCTCTCTTTAACACTACTTTCTTCATCTATTTCCACTAGCAATGCAAATTCCTGACATCACAGCATTAATTATCTCTCTTATACATTGCTTCGTTCACCTACTTCAGTTAGAATTTTGAACTGTACACCTTATTTCGTAAATCGGGGTAGATGATTCCCGTTCCACGTGACGTGCATATTCCTGATATCACGGCAACAGTTATCTCTCTGGAACTCTGCTTTGTTTCCTTATTTGAACTTGAACTTTGAACTGAAACCATTTTTTCGTTAATTCTTCCAGTCCCAAGAGCCAGGCATATTCCTGATATCACAGCATCTGTTTTCTCTTTTTAACTCTGCTTCATTGATTGGAATGAAAAAAATTAACAAAATAATTATTAGGATTAACTAGAAAATCATTATCATTCTTGTATGTTGAAATAGACATCTATCAACCCGTCTCTCTCTCTCTCTCTCTCTCTCTATATATATATATATATATATATATATATATATAATCTGATATAGAAGTATTCCGGTCCCGAAGAGGCCGCAAATCATTTTGAATAAAAGCAAATGAACTTGAGAGGGAAATAGCTTGTAGATATCTGTTTCAACATACTTAAAAAGTGTCTAAAAGTTTTAAAAACGTTCATAATGTATAACTTCAAAACACTAATTCCTCAATTTTTTTTCCGTTTTTTTCGTGATCACGGAATATCTGCGTTCCGAGAGTATGTTATTTTGTTTAAGGTACCATGTATTGTGGGTTCAGTATGTTCGGGGAGGCACAAGTTGTAGAGGGGCAAGGCGCATTCTGCGACTGGTGGGCGCGATGTTGCTAAGCACGGCACTGCCCACATGAAGGACCTAACAGCACAGATAATCTGAGGCATGAATCCAAAGAATGTGATGGTCTTGTACACTGTCTTTGGTTGAATGGCAATCCTTTCTTGACAAAACAGAAAATTTATGAGATAAATTTTCAGTACCTATTTATTAATGAATGACTTGTATATTGAATGGGTTATTTTATTAAAATTTTAGGTTTGTTTCCAAAATCGAGTGTAATTTTTATAAAATTTGGGGCGTGGTTATTAAACATTTCACAATTATAAAGAAATACCTGAAGATGTTTATCATATACGAAAAAGTAATTCCATAAAACTAAAATCTTTCTGACAGTTGTTACTCACATAAAACGTTTAATTTTCTTTTAGATTAAGCAGACAAATTTAAACTTAATATTTATTGTAAAAACTTACTCGTAATTTTTAGTGCAATTTTTAAATTCATACTGTTGCTGTTTGTAAGAATTTTGTTTTTCAATAAAAAGTTATCGAAAGAATCAAAATGGGTCATTTTATAGGTTGAGCCTTTTTTTTTCAAAACAATTTGATTTTTTTTTTCAATAACTGTCAGTCTATTTTTGTGTAGTTGTTCAAAAAGGAAATAATTAATTATTACCACCTTTTGACAGACTCTTTCAATAGGGAAAAGTAAGGATAATTCAAGAAGTTTTAAGTTCTGAAAAATTATTTTAAAGTTAAAAAACTTGAGTGCAGTTAGATATTTGATGACATCAAAAAGGTAAGAAAGAAAGCAATATATTTGCGGTGAGTTAGATAGTAACTGATGTATTTAGGGAGAATGAGGAAACGGGTTTTTATTTTAACAAAACAACATAAGGAAATTATTTATAAATTTACGCACCTGAAGTTTCAGCAGCTTGTTTCAGGGAAAGTTATTCATATTAAATCATTGGACAAGAAATAATATTCCAAAATATTTTAAAAAAATACAGTTTAAATTATGAGCCATCATCATTGACGAAGCAAGAATTTTTGTCTGTTATTGTGTTAGGGAAGTGGTAACTGGCCGATTAAACATTCAGTGCAGTGGATATCGACACAGGACGAGAAATCGCAGTTCGAATTCCAGTTGAATTTATTGCATTAACTTATGTGCAGATACCTTTGGGAAAGGTGTTAATCCGATTTTCTCCCTTCAGTTATGGGTTAAATAGCAGGACAGAATGAGTACTATAGCCTTGATTGGCAACCAGTCTACCACAGAAAGTAATGGAAAAAATCTTCTACCCAGTCATATCTGTTTGTGTATCACGTACTTAACTGACTGATTGGAGAACTCTGTAAGATTTAATCTGACAGCTGGCTAAATTTAAACTATATTTTCCCCCAGAAATCATTTGCGTTTGGAGATTAATTTTCAAAATCAGGCAAAAGTTTCTGATGAGATTTCCTGAAATTCCTTTGTTAATTTATATTTCTCTTTCTTTTCTATCGTTGAATTTGTAGTTGGCAACAAACCCGTGAAGGATTTCCGCATGATTGAGCGGCATTATTTCCGAGAAAAGCTCCTGAAAATCTTTGATTTCCATTTTGGCTTCTGCATTCCAAGCAGCGTAAACACGTGCGAACATATATACGAAATTTCCCAACATTATCAGAATGTGAAAGTAAGTCGCTTGATTTCATTTGCAGTCACTTCTCTTTAGAAAAAGAAAATTATAAAATAAACACACATACCTGGCAAAGGATTCAGTTAGAACTAATTTTTTAGTTTTATTTTAAAATATTTTCATGGTAATAATTGTGATAAGCTTATCTCTTTGGTACTTCAACTTACAAATTTATGTGCAGTACATGATTGGTAGTTAGGTCTCATTGTTTTAAACATAAATGGCTTGATGTTACCATAATATTTCAATGTGATAAAACAAAAGTGAAAGAAGTTAAGAAAAATAATTAAAAAACAACAAGAAAAAAAGAAAAAACTTCACTTTGATAGCAAGAACCCCCCCCCCCAGTAACGTCTTGCTTTTTCCCCCTCCCTTTGTAATTTCCTGTCCAATGCCATCCCCTCACCGCCCTATATTAGTCTTTTTCTCGTCTCTTCTTATATCGAAGATGATTAGAAATATTTTACATCAAGAGAAAAAAGAACAAACATTTTTAATCAGAAAATGTTTTGGTCTCAATTGGAAGATTTAAAAAAAAAGCATTTAGCAAGATCAAAAAATTCTTTAAAAACTTAAAGATTTGATTCCGTTTATTAGATTTTTTTAAAATTTCTTATTGTCGGATCCACTAGAAATTGATCTTGTGAATGACAACCAGGAAGAAGAAGAAGAAAAAGAAAACGCTTTTAAATAATTTTGCGCCGTAATTTAATTATTAAAACATAAAAAACGGGGTTGGTGACAATAGTTTAAATGTGACCACATTGGGGAATGAATTTTTATTATTATTATTATTATTTATTTAATATTAAATTTTTTCAGGATCTTAGGAAACCAGTTTGAAATCATATCCCATAATAATAACAATCATCATCTAAGTTTTTCTTTACTATTGTTTTTTTTTTTCTTTTAAAGGTAATTTAAGAAAAAATAATTTGGTTAGACTTCCTTTAGCTGTTCCACTCTTTAAAACAAAACTTTTGGGGAGGGAGGGTTAGCAATTGCGAAAACCTTTTCCATAAATGTTGCAGTAGTCGCTGTTTAAAATGAAAAGTGATTTTCAGATCTGAATGTCATAAAAATATTCTCAAAAATATCTAAACAATTTTGAAAAATGTCAGAAAAAAAAAAAATTAAGTGTTGTAAAAATCCGAAAATTTTTCATGAAAAAATTTTTATATATTTGAATCAATTTTTTTATATCATTCTGAAGAACTTGTTAAAGTGAAACATGTTAAAGACACTTTTTTCCTTCCTGTTCTTTACTTATTCTATTCATTCTAAACAAGCAGAGTATCTACAAAACTTTCAGTTGGAAAGATAAGTATTTTGAACTTTTCTTTTATCAGTTTTTCTTTTATAACATTTCACCCTAAGCAAGGCAATAAAGTCACTAAGATTGCAAGGAGGTTACTAAGTGTGAGACAATAAGAGAAAAATAAAACCTCATAATAGAGAAAGAAAAATAAAAGAACAGTGTGAGTGTGAGTGTGAGTGTGAGTGTGTGTATATATATATATATATATATATATATATATATTAGTGTGTGTGAAAATGTTAAGACAATGTGGATTTGGCCTTTTTTCAACATTTTCACTTCAATTTTGAAAAGTATTACACCTCCTCCCAACACACACAATCAAGTTTCATTACCGACAACTGACAAGGTTCTACAATTCTACTTTTTATTCAATTTTTCTTGTATTTATATCAATAACTTGTCAGATGTCTTTAATGAAATGTGCCTAAAAGAGAGATTGCTGCTCAGATACATGAAAATATGCATATATATATATATATATATATATATATATATATATATATATATATATATCACTGATTTGTAATTTGTAATTATATATATAGTCATCAGCAGACTAATATTAATAGAATTAATGTGGAGATTAATTTCACTTAATTGGGCAGTGTTATTTCAGTCATTAAGACTTTGTTATTTTTTCTGATGAGCAGAAATAAAATCCCTGAAGATGGAAGACATCACAATAAGAGCATCATGAAACTTCGAAGTTCACATGACTGAAATAACGCCGGTCATGAAAAACCTCACCATATATATATATATATATATATATATATATAGTGAAATTTTACCCATTTTCTAATGTGAACAATTTGCAATGTAGACATTAACGTTCTATCCTAATTTTGTCTTTTTTTAAAAATTTACATGGAAATTCATTTTGTTTTATTCTTTTAAAATGATTTTTATTGTTATTTTCCTCAATTACCAAATTCCACCACATCAATTTTTTCATCAGCTGTAAATGGTTTCCTTTTTAAATATCGTTAAAAGAATGTTTCGTGTAAGGGAAAGAAACACCTCCCAAAAATAAGCAGAGTTATTTCCCTTGGAATACTTTATATATTTTTCATTCTTTTTTTTTTTTGTTTTTTCTCAGATTTTAAGAAAAAAAATAGAAAAAGACGGCGAGAGAGACAGACAGACAGACAGAAAGACAAAGAGAGAGAGGGTGAGTGAGATAAAATGTAAAACCCGGACGATACAGACATGGTATTGAATTTAAACTCGGTTTATTGATTTTTAGAAGCTATTAATTGTCATCAATTCTAGAACTTTTCCACTAAATTTAAAAATAGGGTCCTCCAGAGACTTTATCAAGTGCTTCGATACCAAAATTTAAATTGAAATTTTAAAAATAAATAAGTAATCTTCAAGCTTTAAAATTAACTTTAATTGAAAGCCAGGAGATTAAATTTTAATTCCCGAAAGAAAAATACTCTGGTATTTTTTAAACCGAAATTATATTGATTTTAATCTAATTTTTATTGAAATCGGAAAAATTCAAGTTAAATTTCCCACCATTTTTGATTTATTGACACATTCTGTCAACACTATGTAAACAGTAGCCAAATTCCTGTTTTAAAAATCTTGCAAAAATAAAATATACCTCGCTGACACGTCATTTAAGTCAATTTTTAAAATTGAAACTTACCTTTATCTGATTTCAATCAAGTAATAATTCCTTTCTGCCAGAAATTTACAATAAAAACAAACTTTTTAACTACAGTAGCCCTACCTGTCATCACAACGATTACGTAATGCAGAGGTGTTAAAAGATTTATGAGATTAGATGGAAAGTATGGCGCAATACCGGCCAAAATAACATAACATTTTACTTTCATTTTTGGTTTTTTTTAACTAAATAGTAAAATTTAAAATAATAATTTCAGCAATTATATAATATTTGATATAATTTTAGCTTAGATTTATAGCCAGACATTTGAATATGCTTTCTGAATAAATAAAAATTTAAAAATTTAAATTTTTTAAAAATAATTTTAATTTAATAAGAAAGAATTAAATTAAAATAACCAAACCAAGTTATTTTATGATATTTTTTAATATTTTTATTATGTTTTTTTTTTCATATTATTAAGTTATCACTAAGTTTAAGGCATGGTAAAAATATCTATTTTAATTTTTATAGTACTGCAGATGTTATAATTATAGAAACGTTATGACTCTTATGGAACATCGTACTTACTCAAAAACGTAAATTAACTTATTTGCACGCAAACAAATTTTATTTTAATTAATTTAAAATATTTGCCTCAAACGATTTACATTAAACTTTTCAATTTTAGATAGGCAATATGATAATCAGCTCTTAAATAAAAAGTCTACTCGTATTCAATTCTTTGGAGATTTTTAGAATATTTTTAAAAGTTTATATATTATTAAGTTATTTAATAATAAAATTTTTTTTTAAAAATGAAAACAATTGTTTTAAAATTTTATTATTAATCGAAAAAAAATTTTTTTTTTTAGTATGATGTCCTTAATAGTTATTATTTATTCCAGTCATTAAAAGATTATCAAATTTAATTATATCAGAGTTTTATTGCATTTTTTATTTTACTCTTCGGAGAAGGTTTTCGGATAGTGATTTCAAACTTATGATAACAAAAATAGGTGATTTATATTCCCCAATGAGTCCTGCGTTGAACTAATAAAAAAAAGTTTGACATCTTCGGAAAGTTTATTAACATTTCATGGATTTACGTGAAGTGGGGGTAACAGAGGTAAAAAAAAATATTTTTATCAAGGTTTTTAAAAATAATAATTTCAAAACTAATTTCATTCATTTGTGAATGAATACTGAAAATTTCATTAAAATCCGACAATTATTTGATTTTTGCGAGAATTTCCAAATTAATGTGTTTGTAACCTAAAAAAAAGTGGCAAATGCAATCATTTGGTGTCCATTGTAAAACAGTAGTAAACGTTTCTTAGCCGCTAACTCAATAAAAAAAAACATTCTGACGAAATTTCGAAAATGTTAGAATTGATTAAAAATCTTTAAAAATAACTAAAAACTACTTTGATCTTCCCTCTTAAAAATAATATAAACATTTTGAGGGAAAAAGTTTGTTTTATTATGTTTGGGATATTTTTTAATCATACTATGCATTTTTTTTCTCAATGACGTAATGAAGGTACCTACTAGGTACCTCCAAAAAAATCACTGCTCATTTTCGATACCTGAATATAAATCTAATTTTTAAAAATAAAAATGTTTTCTTGAAGCTTTAATTGTAGCTTTAATTGAAAGCCAAGAGATTAAATTTATTAATTACAGTAAGCAAAATACCCTGGTTTAGTTGAAACCGAAATTATATTGATCGGAATCAAACATTTAACTGCTGAAAATTTTTTTTTAAATTTACCGCTATTATTGACTAATCGGCACATTATGTAAACAGTAGCTAAATCTCTGTTCTAAAAATCTTAAAAAAAAAATACTTCCTTGACACGTTATTTAAGTCGAATTTTATAATTGAAACTTACCTTTATCTGATTTCAAACATGTATTAAGTGCTTACTGTCTGGAAATGTACGAAATAAATCACTCTTTAAAGGCGGTAGCCCACTTGTCAGCGTTATCTAAGGCGACAAATGATTTGTTGACAAGTAGTAGGTGTGAATGACGTTTGGATGGCGACCGAAAGTGACAAAAAATTCATGTAGCTTAAAACGTAACATTTGGAAATTAAAATTATTATTGTTTTTTTTAAATAAAGAGTAAAATTAAAAATTAAAAATAATATTTTCAGCAAGTATAATATTTTATAGAATTTTAGTTTAGATTTATAGCCAGACTATGCTTTCTGAATAAATAAAAATATGCTTTCTGAATAAATAAATATAAAATATGCTTTCTGAATAAATAAAAATATGCTTTCTGAATAAATAAATATAAAATATGCTTTCTGAATAAATAAAAATATGCTTTCTGAATAAATAAAAATATGCTTTCTGAATAAATAAAAATATGCTTTCTGAATAAATAAATATAAAATATGCTTTCTGAATAAATAAAAATATGCTTTCTGAATAAATAAAAATAAAATATGCTTTCTGAATAAATAAAAATATGCTTTCTGAATAAATAAAAATTTAAATTTCTTTTAAAAGAAAGAATTAAATTAAAATAACCGAACTAAGTTATATTATTTATGACCAATTGTAAAACAGCCGTAAACTTTTTTTTAGCCGCTAACTCAAATAAAAACAACATTTTCTATCAAAATTTCGAAAATGTTAGCAGGGATTAAAATTTTTTTAAAATAATTAAAAATTGCTTTGATCTTTCCTTTTAATAAAAATATAAATATTTTGATGGAAAAGGTTTGCTTTATTAAGTTTATGAACTTTTTTTATTCATACTATGCTATTTCATGCTGTTTTTTTAGCGATATTTTTGGAGGTACGTACACAAAATATAGTTTGGCGCAAGGCCAATACAAAAAACAAAGTCAAGTAAATCTATCTCTCTCTCTATCTATCTATCTATCTATCTCAGTTTGTTCATTATCTATCTATCTATCTATCTATCTATCTATCTATCTCAGTTTGTTCATTATCTATCTATCTATCTATCTATCTATCTCAGTTTGTTCATTATCTATCTATCTATCTATCTATCTATCTCAGTTTGTTCATTATCTATCTATCTATCTATCTATCTATCTATCTATCTATCTATCTATCTATCTAAATATTAGTGCTTAATATTTTTAATTAGATCAAGTTTTAGTAATCAGAGTTAATCAAGGCCAATATATATTTTTTAAAAATCTCCGCTCTCGTTCAGACAAGCTTTTTCTTGAATGTTGAATTTGGCTTTCTGCAGATGAAACATTATATATCAATCTATCTCTGTCTATCGCCATGTCTGTCTAGATCGACAGCGCTGAACATTTTGAACTGAAAACATTTACGAAGTATACGACAAATATCCGACATCTTCTGTTATTAGAAACACAATGTTTATTATGGCACAAGGCCAACAAAGAGAGAAATCGTAACTTACTGCATAACTTTAGTTGCAATATAAGTTTTCATTGTATTCGTTTCCAATTAAATTAAAGTTTAGTACTTATCGGGGGATCAGTTTATAACTTAACAACAATAGAAAACTGATCTCCGTCTTTAGTCGTAATAGAAGAATTAATTGTATTCGATTCCAATTATATTATTGTGTACTAATACCAGGGGGATAAGTTTATTACTTACCAACAATAGAAAACTGATCACACATCTTTTGTCGTAATAGAAGAATTTATTGTATTCGATTCCAATTATATTAAGGTGTATTAATGCTAGGGGATCAATTTATTACTTAACAACAATAGAAAACTGATCCCCGCCATTAGTCGTAATAGATGGGGCAATACTTTTCTGGTACGCCAGAACGCCAGTACACCAAATTTCAAATTTTTGTTAGGTATCATGTGACGTATCCCAGATTTTTTTTCTGCAGGAAAGAAATGAATAACATTTATTTTCAAAAGTATCTTTGTACAATATAAATTTATCTAGCGAATAGACATGACATTAGATAAAAAAAACTACTTTAATCATTTTAAATTCCTTCTTAGTTTGTCTATATCCCAGTATAATAAAAATCAAATGTCGTTCTGGCGAAACGAAAAAATTTTTTTTCTAAAGTATAAAAACGAATAAAAGTTATTTTTATGAGAATCTTTATTCATTCATCTAGCGAATAAACATAAAATTACATATGAAAAACTACTTTAATTATTTTTAAATTCCATTCTAATATGTCGATATTCCAGTAATAAAAACGAAGAAATGTTTGTTTTTGTTGTGATTTTGATTTGTTAAGTAATTCGATGAGAAAAAAGAAAGTAACTTTTTTTGATAAATATTTAATTATAATTAGAAAAACTTCACATCTGAATCCGTATACATATAAAATTAGATATAAAAAATATTAAAATGTTTTTATCTAATACTAGCAGTATAGCCCGGCGTTTCTCGGTTGTAATGAAAGCTTTAAAACTAATCCATGGTCCTGGAGCTCAGACTCTTTGGACGTTGGTTAGAAAGATTAAAAAGCAATAGTTGTTTCCAGTTAAAGCGAAACCGTAGACTGAAAGAAAAATGAATGGATGTAAGTCAAATTTTGATTTCCTGGTATCGATATCAAATTTTCTGCACTATTGTAAGAACTGCAACCTTGAAACTTCTGAATATCGTTTCTTATGTCTTTGTCTATGAGTGTATCAAATTTGATTAAAATCGGACCATTTCTTCTATAACCCGACAATTTATTTATCGCACTCAAGATTTTCACGTGAAAAGAAATAATTGCGACAATTTCTCTCTCGCACTATACATTATAAGGGGAAGTTGAGGGACACCATGTACACGTTTGAGACGAAAAATGGAAGATTGGGTGAGCCATGACCATGTATGTTATTAATAAAAAGAGATGACGTCGAGAACCATGACCGCCTTATTTTTCGCGAATCTTCACAAAGTAGACTGACCGCAAACATGAGAGGTAGAATTGAGGAATGCGTAACCCAGTTAGAGAGTATCAGTTGATGGATTGCACAAAGGGGATACGGAGAGAGATATAAGGAGAACATTTGATTTGCTAAGAAATGGAAGATGGGGAGAGCCACGACTACTTAGAAGGAGATATGATTTAACAACACGGATATTCGCCAGTTTCAATAGTCACTGTTTACCCATGGTCGGGGAGAAAACATTTGTCGATGAAGACGCACAGTGGGGCTTGAAAAATGCAGCGGTCAATGGGAGTGTAACACGCTAACAGTCTAAGGTGTTGGTACAAGCTAACGCCTAATGGGAAAGGCATAAGCTAACAGTCTTGTTGAGTTGCTGTCATTATGTAGTCATTAATAAACAGTTCACTCTATAAGGATAGGATTTCAACATGAAAGCAATACCATAGACATTTATTAGTTACTTTTTAGATATAATATTATTGGTGTCACCGAAATGAAAGTCAAAATCGCTACTCCTGTTCGAAAAAAGTCGTTAAAGATCAGAAATTATCGGATTGAAAAGAAAATTCCAATAATTTCGGATCTGTTATTAAAAAAACAAATTTGCAGACTGAAAATTCGTCCCGTTCCGAAAATAATTCGATAAAAATAACTGGAAAATTGATATTTTTCGTGAATTGTTGCTTAGATAATTTAATAACATAATTTATTTATAAATGAGAATTATTAAGGACACCATTGTCGGCAGAAAAATACCAATTATATTGAGCGGTTTTAATGCTAAGGGGGATCTGTTTATTACTTAACAACAATAGAAAACTGATCCCCCTAGAATTAGTACACAATAATATCATTAGAATCGAATATAATTAAAACTTCTATTACAACTAATGACGGGGATCAGTTTTCTATTGTTGTTAAGTAATAAACTGATCCCTCTAGAATTAGTACACAATAATATCATTGGAAACTAATACAATTAAAGCTTCTATTACGACTAAAGACGGGGATCAGTTTGCTATTGTTGTTAAGTAATAAACTGATCCCCCGAGAATTAGTACACAATAATATTATTGCAATCGAATACAATTAAAGGTGCTATTACGACTAAAGACGTATCATTGTGTACTAATTCTAGGGGGATCAGTTGATTACTTAACAACAATAGAAAAACGATCCCCGTCTTTATTATTGTGTACCAATTCTAATGCGACTGTCACAAGTTAACAGTCTGTGGAAAGAAGAAAAGAACAATAATAAATACGACAATTTATTTATCGCACAACCGATTTTCTTTTGCAAGAAATAATTGCGGCAATTTCTTGATCGCACCGAGGATTGTCATGAAAGACATGAAGTTAGAAAAATCGGAAGAACAATGCGACTGAGCGAAAACGTGAGAGGCAGAATTGAGGAATGCGTAACCCAGATAGAGAGTCTCAGTTGATGCATTGCAGAAAGGGGATTAAGATAGATATATAAGGAAAACATTTGAGAAGCTAAGAAATGGAAGCTGGGGAGAGCCACGACTACTTAGAAGGAGATATTATTTAACAACTCGGATAGTCGCCAGTTTAAATCGTCACTGTTTTACCAATGTTGGGGGTAAAAGATGTTAAATTAAATTAATTTTGTTCGAAATTCTAAGCCCCTGAAGAAGGCCGCAGAGTCCAACGGCTGAAACGTCGTACAAATAACAACAAAGATGAGGATAATAATATTTCCTCATCTCAGAAAAGTACACATGATTTTTTGTCTTCATTCATATTACGAAACATTACTTTTTTTTTCAATATTTTTACCTCGACTCATATTTTGAAATCATAAAAAAGTTTTTCAAATTTCAGAAATAAAAAATGAAAACAACACAAAAATTAAATTAAATTCATTTTATTTGCAAAATTAAAAATAAATTTCAATTTTTTAAATTCTTTTTTCTTAAATTTTGAAAATTTTTATTAAATCTTTTTTATCGTTTAGAAAATAAATAAACAATTTTTTTTGGGAAAGAAAAATCTTTGGAGTATTTTCTGATTCTTGTGGGAATTTGTACAGAACTTTTTCCGGTAAAGCGGAAAAAATTCCTTTGTTTGTAGCAAAATAAAAAAGTTGAAATTTATTTGGAGTGAAATTCACAATTTTTTCTTGAATTTCTATTTTTTGAAGAATTTCTCCCTCTTGACTAAAAAGGAAGATTTTCGACATTTCACGTCTCGTCCCCCACAAATTGCCAGTCGACGGATCGGCACGAAGGAGGGGGGGACCCCAAACAACAACACCCCTCCTCCCCGGCCAGTTCCCAAGGTCAATTCTTTTGATTTCGGCTCCGGTTTCCGAAAAACAAACAATTTCTTTAAATTCCAAGTCACAAGTGAAAATTTGTTGTTGAAATTGACACAAAGAATAAAAATTATTTTTTGTGTGAATTGTTTTTTGTTTTTCTAAAAATGGGGGGCGTTTTTTTCTCTTCAAAAAGAAAATTCTTCCCCCCTCACCCATACCCGTCCCCAAAGGACAACAGACGACGAAAATGTCTTGGGAAAGGCGACAAATGTCCCAGGGACGGAATCTTCCTCCTCCGTCCGTCAATTCCCATCGGCCAATCAACTCCCCAAACTCATCGAATTCTTTCACCGAATAGTCGTGATCAACGCAGACAAAGACATGATCGTCTTCGTCGGTGGCGAGAATCGAGTCAATCCACCACAGGTTCGAATCGTGGAGACGGTATTCTTTTTGGAGCTCTAAATCCCCGGATGTCCCGACCCTCGTAAACTCTATTATTTCTTTTCTAAGTGACTCCAAAGATTCGTGACACCATTTTGAAAATGGAAATGTCACCGTCAATTCCGATGTTTGGTGGAGGGGGGCAAACGATTGTGGGAGCCGCGATCTAAGCTCCGCTCCCGCCAACCGTAAACCGCAAACGACGTCCCCGTCTTCGGCGTCGTCCTCCAACAATTGGCCAACATTAAGGCGCCAAATCTTGACCTTTTTCAAAAGGTCTTCTCCCTCCTTTAGGGAGAGGCGCCATTTTTCTAACGGCTTTTTCATATTGTCGGACAGCTCTTTCAAACACCGACGTGTCTCTTCCACGAACGTCTCGAAATCTTCCCACATTTTGGAACATTTCAAGTCGCAATCCATTGACAGTTGGTCAATGGATCGCCTCGTCTGTTCGTTCATTGCAAGGATCTGGGTTTCCAACTGACGGAGTTCTTGCTCCAGGGTGGGGCTGGCCGTCTTCTCCCTCGACGCCTCCTCCCTCACGGACAGCGGCCGAGGCGGACACTGGGGGGAAGAGGTCACGTGATCCTTGTAACAGGCGTCACACAGGCAAACGTTGCACCGGGCACAGTCCTTCCGTGTGCGGTGCAGGCGACACTCGTCAGTCATGAGGACCCCCACGGTCTCACCCCTCGACATGCCGCTCACGTCCCTGGTTTCGTGTGTTGGGTGGAATCTCCTGTGGTATTTCTGGCAAGTTCTGCACAAGAGTTTTTGACAATCCGGGCACCAAATATTGACGGTCGATTCGGTGCCATCTTCTTCAAAACACACCTCGCATCTCCATTCTTTTAATTCCAGGTTTTGGCGCGTCATAATCTTCACAAAAAATGGTGAAAGTCTTAAACTGTCACGTGACCCCACCGGGGTGTGACACTGGGGACATTTGACGTCGTCCTGTGTCGCTGCTTCAAATCGGGCATCAAGGCAGGACCGACACAAAGAATGAAGACATGCCAATGTCTTCGAGGAGAAGATCTAAATTTTGGTCACAGTTCGAACACGGGAATCTTTCAGAAAAACTGGCCGCCATTTGTAAAAATTCCTTCAGAAAATCTGGAAAGAAAAATAAAAAAATGTCAAAAGAAGGATAAAGTGATTATCAAGAAAGAAAGAAAGGAAGAAAGGGTAAAAGCTATAGAGAAAGGGGGAAGGGATTTCCAATTTGACGCCTTCACAATCACTTTTAACTTTTTCCTTTTATCCATTAAAACAATTTTTTTTTCTATTTCTTCAGATGATTTTTTTTTACTTTCTTCGAAAAATACACGGACTTCAAATAATTTTTTAAAATTAGCTGCACTTATCACAGCTTAGTATGGCACAAGGCCAATAAAAGCAACAAAGATCGTTATATTTATATATTATAATCTTTCCAGTTTTTATTGTCCTTGTGCCATACTATATATGACGTGTCTATCAAATAACTGAATATGGCGGCTGTTATTATCTTATTAAATATTTTTTCATCAAAAATTAAGCGCTAGGGATTTAGACAGACAGACAGATAAATAAATAGATCGATAGACAGACTGATATAAATTGTTATTTTGGATTTGATTTTATTAATGAAGAAAAAAGATTCTCTGAAAGAGATTGATGGAGGGAGATTATTTTTCTTTTCTTTTAAATAAACAGACAGACTAATAAATTGATCGACAATCCGTTAAAGACAGACAATTATATTTCTTGACAATGATGGATTAAGAGATAAATAAATAAACTGTAAGTGAATGATAGAAATTGTTTGATTTTTACCAAAAATATTTTTTGTTAATGCAGAAAAGATTATCTGAAAAAAATTTCTTTGAAATAGACAGACGGATCTTTTTTACTGACCTTGTGCCATACTAAATATTATCATATGTTAAATAATTTATTATGGCGGCCGGTTATCGTCTGCTTATTTGACAGACAGATAAAAAAATGATCTGAAAGAGAGAGTAGGTTTTTTTCTTTCATAGACAGACCGGCCGATAGATTTATAGATTGACAGACTGATATATAAATTATTTTATTTTGATATATATATATATATATATATATATATATTTAGATAAAAAGATTTTCATGAATGACGAAAATTTTCAAAGAGAAAAGGCGGGATTTTTTTTTATGTTATACAAATAAACAGACGATCCGATATAAAATGTTTTATTTTCACAAAAAGATTTTCGTTTATAAAAAAAAAGTAAAAAGGAATTTCTTTTCTTTTAAATAAATAAATGGATAAACGGACCGAATTTTCCGAATTCTTACAAATTTTGTCCAAGCGAAATAAAAACGACGAAAGAAAAGCAAACAATTTCGACGAATAAATAAAAAAATTAAAAAAAAAAGAAGAGAAAAACTTCTAGAAATTTAATTTGTTTGAAGAGTCCAAAATAATGCAGTTTTAATTAAAGAGATGACCCCTAAATTGTGATTTTGAATCCTTCCCTGATTTTCCAACGAAAAAAGTAGAAAATAAAGACAGACAAAAAAATAGGGCGGGGTTCCTTTTTTTCTTTCACAAAAATAAAAAATGTCGCTTTTTCTTTGCTTTTCTTGTGGGCGAAATGATTTTTAAAAAATCTTGGTGAGTCTTGTTATGTCCAAGGAAACATTTAAGAAGATTGGATGATTTGGAAATGGAGAAAATTCTTACTTACACTTGATTTCGATTTCAATTTGGGTGAAAATTGGTTTTCGTCAAAAAAACGGGAGACAAAAATGAAACAAGTTTCTTTGTCGAATTTTCTGGAACGAATGTTAAAGCGCAAATGACGTACGGATGACGTCACTGGAATATAAGGCATTTGATTGGACGAAACATAACACGTCACTGGAGTTTTGAATTACGTGTTTATAAGTGGGAGGTAGAGTGGGGAAAGAGAGAAACAAGAGGGAGGACAAGTAACCATGAGAGAGGGGCGAATTCCTTTACTCTTTCTCACCTAAACTGAAGAGAAAAAGTGTGTTTGCAGATGTGACACACACACACACACACACACACACACAAATACAGAGTGAACGAGAGACAGGAGGGAGAGAGACAGAGTAAAACATACACACTCAAACACACGCAGGAAAACACACACACATATATATACTTACACAAATATAAGGTTCAATAAATTTACATCTATTATACAGGCTTACGTACCCACACACACTCATATATACATATAAAATTATGTATATTTTTATATATATATATATATATATATATATATATATATATTTATACTTAAATACATATATATGTTCATACACGCTCACACACATATAGATACACTCACACATAAAAAAAATTGTTTATTTTGACATTTTTTAGACAAAATGATAGTCAATAATGAAAAAAAGATAGATAGATAGATAGATAGATAGATAGATAGATAGATAAAGGAAGAATTATAAACTGAAAGAAAAAACAATTAGGGCGTGGTTCATTTTTTTTTCATTATATAAATTACGATATTTCCTGTTTTTACTGGACTTGTGCCATAATATATCTTACGTGTCCGTCAAATCATTGGAGATGAATTTATTGTCTGCTTACTGAACGTATTTTTTTCATGAAAAAATTAGACAGACAGATAAATAAAAAGATCAAAAGATACAAATTCTGCTATTTTGGCTCGAAAAAAATAAAAAATAAAAAAGATCTATTTAATAAAAAGATGACCCCTGATTGTGATTTTGAATCCTTCCCTTAATTTAATTTTTTTCATTAATAGATGAAAATTCTGCTCTTTTGGCCTGAAAAAAGGCAATAACAAAAAAGATCAATTTTATAAAAAGATGACCCCTAATTGTGATTTTGAATCCTTCCCTTAATTTGAAGCCAGACAAGTAAATCAAAAATGAAGACAGACAGACAAATTAGGGCGTGGTTGTTTTTTCATGAAACTAAAGCCAATAATTCTTATTAATTGTCTTTTCTGTCGGGGATGAAATGATTGAAAAATAACAAGGGAAAGAAGATTGGATGATTTGGAAATGGAGAAAATTCTTACTTACATTTGATTTGGATTTTTTCAATTTGGCTGAAAATTGGTTTTCGTCAAAATACGAGAGCGAATAAAACTTGAAGCTTCGTCTTTGAATTCTGGCGAAGAGACTGAAAATCGTGGAGGATTGGACGGATGACGTCACCGGAATATAAGGCATTTCATTGGACGAGAAATAACACGCCACTGGACATGAGAGTTTTATCACGTGTTATACGTTTCACAAAGAGAGGGAAAGAGAGATGCAACATATAATGATGAGAGAGGGGCGAATTCTCTTACGTGACAAAAGGAAACTAAAAAAAATGAGGACAGAGATAAAGAGAGAAAGAAAGAAAGAGAAAGAAAGAAAGAAAGAAAGATAAAAGGATAGAGTGAGAGAGAGAAAGAGAGAGTGAAAAAAGATAGAGAGAGTAATATAAATATTTTTTCAAAATTCAGAATATTTAATAATTTTACAACTTAATCTAAAATAAATAATCTTGAATTTGTTTATAAATCTGCAGAAAATCGAATGTAATTCCATCAAGTATCATTTTATATGTAAATAAAACAAAAATGTCGAATAAAAGTTTTAAAAATAGTAGGAATTATTCCCGTGGGAGTTTTAATTTTGAAATTGAATTCGTATTTATTTTATTTATTGTCAAATGTAAATGAAAGAAAATTCAATGAAATATTTAAAATATACGAAGGTAAATAAAGATTTGTTTAATATAAGAAGATCTAAATTTGAAACTGATAAGGAAACGGGAAAAAATTCAAAACAGCTCAATATTTTAGATAGAAAATAAAAATCAAATGAAATGAATAAAATGAAGCAAGATTATTAATTAGTAAATATAAAAAATAGTTATTAAAATAAGGAATAATTATTAGTAATATAAATAATATAAATGAAAATCACTACATAAATGTTTTTTTATTAATTAGTTTGAAACAACGACAAAGTGAAACTAGTTTTGTTGGTGAATTCGTGGAAATGTAAATTTCGCCAATTCGAAGTAAACAAATTATGATTCATCAGGAAATTCCGATTACCTTTGACCTCGATTACTTTGTACAACAAATAATTTCTTAGGACAGAGAGAAAGAGAGAAAGAAAGAAAGAAGGATAAAAGGAAAGAGTGAGAGAGAGAAAGAGAGAGTGAAAGAAAGAAAGATATATTTATATTGGCGTGTTTCTCAATTGTTAGGTCAAGTGCCTAGACTGAAACTGTAGACAGTGAGGAGAGAGAGGGATAACGATATATCATAGTCTTTAAAAACAGGAAGCTAAACATTAAACAAATATTAAACACACGCACACGCACACACATGCACACGCACACACACACACGCACACATTTGTAATGGTTATATACGAAAAAATTCTCGCTCATTCGAAAAAGAACCCCAAAGAAAGAGTAAAGCGAGGATAAAGAAAAGATAGACGATTGATTAATTCAATGAAGAGAAAAAAGTTGAATAAGAGAAAGTGGGGATAAAAGAAAAAAAGGGGAAATAGAAAAAAAACAGAATGGAAGACAAGGAGAGAAAAAGAAAGGACAAAGAAATACAATAACAGGAAATACCGTATCACGAGAAATAAATGTTGACCCCATTTCTCCTAATAACGTATCAAGACCCCGAACTGTTTTCCTAGAAAAAAACCTGGAAAAATTTAACTATGAAATTTAATTTCAAATATACTGGGATATATTTACGGTCCAGAAAAAGTCTTATATCATAATTTTAATACAATTTCAAAAAATATGCACAAGCATAAAAAAATTCAGTGTGGAGAAGAGTTAGGGTTTCCAATAGTTTTTTATGAATAATTTAATGTCGTCTATTTTCTGTGTGCGTTAAGCACACAGAAAATAGACGACATTAAATTATTCATAAACGATTTTTAATTTCAGGAAATTTTAATCAAAAATTTTGAATGTCATTGTCATTC